>KI915040.1:25969767-26021931 GCA_000473445.2 Anopheles farauti
TGGTTTGCTTATATTTTCCATTTTCCCGTCGATAGCACAACAATTGGTGCTAGCACAACAATTGGTGCATTTACCCTACTATACTTGTTTTCAAGTTTACAATCCCAGTTAAGTTTTTTTTTATAGCGATGAAAGCCAACAGCAATAGTAATTCATATTTTGTTAGAAGTAACTTTGAAGCTATACGTTTACAAATCGCCCATCGGTATGGAAAGTGTTCATCGGTATGTGATCAGGGCTAGGAAATATTTTCAAATTTTACGCATAAAATTTATCACCGTGAAAAAAAAATTGTTGAGCGAGGATTTTTAAAGCATTTCCTGAATTTGTCCTTTTGCGTCAAGGAACCTATAGTGTGTGTGCAAAATTCTCTCCCAAAGCATTTGTTTATCTTTGTCTCTGCTTTGAGCTGCATCTCTGTCTCACTAATTCATGGCGTTCGTGGACGTTTGTTTGAAAATATTTGTTGTTGCATCTCGCTCTTTCGCTCGAAACGGCAGCGTACCTCGCTGCAACTGTGGAGGCTGGGTAGTTTGAATCAATAGACAGTTTTGACGTTTTTGTTTTGTTTTGGCAATGTTTTGGGATATGATAAGTGACATCTAACGCGCTTCCTGTGAGGTTCTGCTTCCGGCACGGCGATTCCCTATCCGGTGTGTCGGTGTCGGATTTTTCGGAAACTGTGGCCAAAGTATCCACAGTTTTGGAACCGGGCGGTCTGTGTGTATGCGCGCGGTTTTTCGTATAAAGTCGCGTTCGCGCCACTACCATAGCTTTTGTTCGTCCTTCGCGGTACCTCGTGGTCGTTGTTTGGCTGGCACGTTGTGGTGGTGCTACTGCTGCTGCAGAGTATAAGTCATCCGTACGATTTTCAGTATTTTTAACGCGTTTCCGTCTACGGAATCGCAATCTAACACAACGCATCCAACAGTTTGCGACCGACACCGAAAAAAGCACCCTTTCGATTAGGCAAAAGTGGGTTGTGTAATCTAGCTTGCACGCCGAGTGTTTCACCGGTCGCAACGAAATTCACTGTCCAGCAGCAGCTGTCCTCACAAATAGCAGGGGCTATTTTGTGCGTGCTAACATCTTTTTTGTGAAATAGTGTGTGTGTGTGTGTGTGTGTGAGTGCGTGCTTGAGCACGGCTGGCTTTGTGCGTGCAATTCACATCAGCCTACGCGTGGCAACGCAGTAGAGGAAAAAGGCAACCAATATAGCAAACCGCACTCGCGCGCAGTAGCAGAAAACCATACGCGGAAACCATCGCCAAGTCTCCAGAATGTCAGTAAATAACCAAGTGGCAGTTAACGGTACGGTAAACCACCACACCGGCAGTGACAATAATCACAACACGCACGAACAGATGTACAACCGCCGCCATAACCCGTACACGCAAAAGGTGACGGTGGTACTAGGTGCCCAGTGGGGAGATGAGGGCAAAGGCAAGGTGGTCGATATGTTGGCCGCCTACGCAGACATCGTGTGTCGCTGTCAGGTGAGTGCACCGGGTGTAAACTCGGAACGAAGCGTATAACTGTAGGCATTTTATTTGTAGCTCCATACAAGCACAAGTGCGAAAGCAAATCAACATGTGACCATGAGACGGTGATGGTGTGAAATAGCCGCTTTGCACTGGTTGTTCTGCCGGGTGGTCACAGAACAATCGAAGCCCAATTACTATGCACACACACACGTACAGTACGGTGTTTCATAACCACAAACATCAAGGAATGCCATGACGAGTTGCCTGGATATACTACACACTAGTTTTGATTGTTCCGTGTATTTTGTCCCTTAAGTAAGGTCTCGGAACGAAATTGAGCTTTCATGGAGCTTTAATTGATAGAACCGTCATGCCATTTATTTACTATCCTCATGTACTACGGCTGATGCAATTTTCAATTATTTCCGTGTTCCATTATGCAGCATGCACTGCAGCTACGCTTGTTTAAAAGATACCGATTCTCCTTCGAAGCTATCTTTCAAGATAGCAGTTTTTTTCCACCAGCATTGCTAATCTTACCATACGTAAATGCGATAAGCTGAATAAACTTTGAAATAAGCTACGCTGGATGGATAAACGCAAGCATATGTAGAATGTTTCATCGTTTCCCCTCAGTTTGGGTAAAAAATCGCGGGTTTATTTTTCTTTACTTCCAGCTGGCGTCATGTGGTTTGCACACGGGAGAGAAGCGCATGTTTGAGAGGATCGTGTTGAGTGCGATTCGAGCGCGCCTTCGTGAGCCTTCGCTCGGGGTCATTGATAACGCACCGGCTAACTAATAATCGTTAGTCAAAATATCAAATCACATCGGCGCACCATTAATTTCCATACTACTTGGAATGTTTAGCTAAACACACGATTCCCGCGTGTCATTGTTGTATTGTAATAGGTTCACAGCAATCGCTTGATGCGTCAGAGGAAGAAGGCTCGACCGCTGACGTGCACGGTGGTCATATTGCGTTGCTGGTACGCTCCGAAACACGCGCTATCTCTCCCAAGTAGCAATATAGCTTCAAACGCCACATTTTACACCCCATATAAACATATAATAAGTATGGATAGGAGCATGAATCATCAACAATGACAGTGCAATTGTGGCCATATCAATGATCAGCGGTTATCTAAGGAAAACCAGTACGCCACCTGCGAAGCAAATGTACGGGCGCAATCGAGCCCCCGATTGTAGGTGATGTAATAGTAATATTTAAAAAATTCCCAAGAATATTCGTCCCGGCCATAACATCAGTCTGTTTTTGTTTTCGTAACGACAATGTGTTTCTGTATAGTTTTTTTCACTTCTGTGGTTCTACCAACAACCAATTGTCTCAACATCAATTTCAAGCATAATTTATTGCATTTTTCCTTACCCTAATTCACTCTTACCACTAGGCCACGGACCACAGTAAAAAAAAAAATAAATAAAATAACACCCCCACTTGTGGTCCGGCGCGAACGCGAACGAAAACTTTTCACCCACGGTTAATCCTACCTCCCCCTGGTCCTTCTGAAGTCGTTGTATTCATCACATGACCCCCAGCGGTCAGTGGAAATTTGCGCATGTTAACACATGCGATAAGAATAGCAGGCGCGTTCATCCGACCCGGTGAGGAACGAGCAACTCAAGACGAAACCGATGGTATGGCCAAAACCGATACATGGCCGAATTTTCCGTAGATGAGGTGAGGTGACGCGGGATGGTACGCCCGAACCAAGGTGACCATCACGGGCGTGTAAGAAACGCAAACAAAAAAAAAACCCAACACGAACGTAACCCGGCGGCCCAACACGAGATGATTTCGGTTCGTGTTATTTATTCTTTTTCGTGTTCCACCAGCGCCGATCGTTCGTGGTGCGGTGAACGAGCGGTGTACGCAGGCGTGCACCGTCCTGCACTTGAAGCGTTCGCCAAAATCGTTCGGATGGAACAACTGGTAGCATCAGTGAAAATAAAGAATGAAGCCGATCTTCCCTCTGCAGGACGATGAAACGCAGGTGGTGGAGGTGGTGTGGTTGTACCGTAACCATTCCTTCCTAGCCTGTAGGATCGTCTTCTAACGGGGGTTCCATTCGCGATCACCAGGGTCGAGATCCGGTGGTTGCTTGGATTTTGTATACCTACGAACGTTAGCCAAAAATATATTGCTGCAAAATGTTCGACCCCTCGTCAGGGAGAAACCTGTCTTCGTTCTTACTCCGATCAACGGGTATACATGGGCAGGAGTTACGTGTACATATGCGGTACGAGCGAAAGTTTGTTTTGCTTACACTCTAACCTCCGCGCGTAAAACCATTACCATTGTTTATCAATAATTATCACCCGAACACACTTACCCACAGGCGTTACCGTTTTTGTAAATGAGGAAAACAAAGCACACCCGATTATGTAAGCGTTTCCACACGAGTTTTCATCGGCTCAAGATCCGATCAGGTGGAGTGTATAATGATGCCGATGACCGTACACTTTGACGTCGTTGTTTGAATTTTCAATATCTTACTTTCGTTATCATTCTCTTTACAGGGTGGCAACAACGCAGGCCATACGGTGGTAGTCGATGGGAAGAGCTTCGATTTTCATCTTCTTCCCAGTGGAATTATCCACGAAAAGAGCACCTCTATTATTGGTAAGTTTGCAATCAAAGACGAGATAGAATTTTGGAAGCTATTAAAGGATATTTTGTGAATTGTTAATGTTCATATTTTTTTACCACTGCCGTAAAAGTGCATTTTTAATTTATCTCAGATAGATTGTCAATAGAGTTAGTCGTTTTTATATAATCAGGTACATAAAGTTACTACAGTAGTTTGTTGCAATGTTTTTAAATGATTTTATTTAAAAGGCATGATCGATTTTTTGTACCAATTACGTCCTGTTTCCGGTGAAGGAGAGATACAAATGGGCAAGTTTGATAAAATGTGCATATCAAATTTTCACTAACAACCTCATCTCACTGATAGTCCTATACCTTATTGCAGCATGCAAAATACTTATCAGCGAACGTGTGTTATTGCAAATATTGCAGTAATTTGTTTCCCTAGAATGTTGCTTTCCCCATGTGTAGGGGTTGCAGCAGTTGTGGTTGTGTTAAATAATATATATGTCTACAAATAATAATATACAAATATGTCTACAAATAGGACATTTTATTTATTTTAATGTATTTTTCCACTCGCTTCTAGAGAAATGTGACTTAAAAAAAACAGCATACTGCGATCAAAGATAGCTTCCACTACACTTAATACATCCTTCGAACCGATGATCGTTTTATTTAGCCATAAGGTCAGCATCAGGACGGCCGACAGCGTAACCTCGGACACGGCCACCATTGTGCGGCAGCATGAACAAAAATCAAGTGCAAAACGCGACCCACTGCCATTGACGTGCAAACGTCTCGTTGTGTTGCAAGTGGTTGCCCCATTTCGTACTGCTCTCGTTGTTGGTGCTAACTTGCTTCACCGTCGATCGTGTCTCGATACCACCTCGCCAGTGTGATACACCCAAGGTAAACCCAACGTTGAGGCCAACGGTGTTCATGCTCGCTGGCGTCGTGTTATCTTCTGCAACGTGCATCCACTTTTCTTTTGCCTCGAATGTTGCTGGTGCGAACATCTGCGAAGTCAACAACTTATCGGGGACAATCGGTATGGGAAGAGAGTGAGGCGAGAGCGAGCTCTCGTGAGCTTGTCATCTTGCCTCCCTATCATCACATGACAATTTACGTGATCGCTGTGGACTCTGTACTGATGTAGATGGAGGGGGTTGCTGATGTGTGATGCACACGAAGTAATTGCTCTCGGTACGGGTGAGAACAGATAGGGGGAATATGCGGAGGACGTCTTTAAGATGTAATGAGCAAAATGCAATCATTGTCACCGGCAGTCCTGGGTGAGTGGTTATGGTTTTGGTTTCGATCTCGTATGTATGATCCTAGACCACTTTCAACGGTCCAGTAGCCATGCTAATTTAAGCTAATTATTATTTACAGATAATATAGCTTAACTATTGTACAACTTTGAAATTGGTTGCAAATTGTAGTTATAGTTAAAAGTATCTATAAATATTTCATGTGTGCTACAATCAAAACATCAGCATTCTAGGCAAATATTCCAAGATCCAGGAACTGAGCTAACGTTGGTTTGAAACTATAAACGATAAGCTATGCTTCATTTTCAGTATGTCCATTTTCTCTCTATATTCTCACTAAGTAACGATCACTCTTCCAAGCACTTAAAAATCATCAAACAAAGCTAATCTTGGAAAATATAACACATCGTAGTAGCCTTGTTTGAGTTGCTCTATCTCTTGATAGCAACCATTAATAACGATGATTTTTACAATGTGTTATCTTGAAATTATCTTGCAATTTTAAGCATTTCCTGATAGACCGTTTGAGTTGAATCATTTGAACACATAACTATAAATAATATAGCTCAAAAGAAAACTTGAATTGAAGGATAAAACTTAACAAGAACGACTCACGGTCGCTTTAATTTTGTTTATGAAAGAAACTCGATCACAAAACGGCATCCTCCGTCAAATTGTAGCGAAGTACGAGTGATTCCATTTGTTTAGTTCGCCCAGTTGTTCACTAAACTGCGACCGTGCTGAAAACTGTAAACATTTTAAGCTCATCAATTTCGCTGAAACATTTTTCGCGCGTTTTATTTTCTGTGACTGCTTTCGCTTTCAAACTTTGCCCTGCTTGGTGGCAAGCCATCAGAGTCCGGGGATGTCATAAACATTTAATCGCTGTTTCGGGTTAGTTTCTTGTAGTTTGCCTGCCTGTTGGGGGATGGGGTTCGTAGTATACCTTACAATACTTTGTTTGTCCCCCCCCCCCCTCCCCTCTCCCTTTACCGTCCTCATCGTTCCCAGCAAACGTTGCGACCGCTTTGCCGCTGATCATCGCCGCATGTTTTGCGGACCCATAATCTAACAAATTAATCAAACCATTACCATACGGCGAACAATAAGCGACCGGGACAAAAACTTTGTGTCATCGACGAATCAGAGCGTTCTTTTTTGCAATAAAAAAAAAAACGTAAACGAATCCTTGGATTCGTTCTGGTTGCGTTCAAGGTTATTTTAACATTCCCCTCTAAACCCCGACTCTCCGGTGTGTGCCAACGTTTTCTGACCGACGGTGCG
Source organism: Anopheles farauti (assembly GCA_000473445.2). Lineage (NCBI taxonomy): Eukaryota > Metazoa > Arthropoda > Insecta > Diptera > Culicidae > Anopheles > Anopheles farauti. The sequence continues at coordinate 25,976,419 of KI915040.1, forward strand.
GGGATAGTTGGGACCTTGTAGCATTTTAGGAGTTTTATATAAACGAAAAAAATGAATCAAAAATATGAGAAAATGTGTTTATCGATCAAATGTTCTGCTGTTTCGCTCCCGGTTTTGCTTGCCGTTATCGGATAGGGGGCGCATTGTGTGTTGCCTTTAGGAGTCGGGTTTGCATCGTTAGAGGTTTTGTTTGGATTAGGATTATTTACGACTGTTCACTTGACTTAGAAACATGTCTTAGATGAAATGATTGTGGTAGCATTTGTATGACTTCTGAAAAAATATGTCAAGCATTCCTATAAAAATATATCTCGAATTGGCTTTATATTTCATAGACATCGAGCACAATAGCAATGTGTTTACAAACTAAAAAATACATAAAATGTTCGAAACCGATAGTTGTTCAAAAATGTTTTGATTTAATACAAATCTATGTCAACTTTTATTATCTACGGGTAGTATTATTCAAGCCTAGATCAATTTTCCTCACAATATGGAGTACACGCTTTTACGGCAGAACAGAGTAGTTTGTTTTAAGCTCATCAACAAACTACGTCCCTATGGTTGGCCAAGATAGGATATCGCTGATAAAGAGCATGAGCACAACAAGCACCTCTTACACATGCCGTGCGGTCCATAAACATGCTTATTTTTTTTTTGTTTGGTACTCTCCTACCCCCATCGCTCACCCTGTGTGTTCGATCGTTTGTTGGGTGACACGAAACGGTGATGGCACACGGCACGTGGATTGTTAAAAAAGCATTCCGCGTGACGGATTGAACGTTTTCAATTAATAATACGTTACAACCGCCGTCAAAGGCTCGGTAAACACCATTTGTGCATGCTTTTGTTTTGTATGTACGAACGATAAAAGTTATTTATATAATGAAAATATTTGCTTTTCGTAAAAATTGTAATTATTAGTAAAATTTGTAATGTAACCTAGTAGGCCCGGGATAAGGCCAATTTATAGGGAGGAAATGCCCTAAGATTAAAAATGTATGTCAGAGCTAGTAGGCACTGACAATACGGTTACATATAGTCGTAAATACTGTTCAATTAAAAAAATGTAATGTGATCTTAATAGCTTCCGAACGTAAAATTGTAATAAGTTTCAATAATTCAGTCACACACATTGTTATATTAACATGATTTTGGTTTTGCTCTCGTTTATTTACAGGTAATGGCGTCGTTGTGCACCTGCCCGGTCTGTTCGACGAGCTTGCCAAGAACGAAGCGAAGGGATTAAAGAACTGGGAAAATCGGCTCATTATCTCCAACCGCGCCCATTTGGTGCTGGACCTGCACCAACAGGTGGACGGCCTGCAGGAAGCAGAAAAGGGCGGCAAGTCCCTCGGCACGACCAAGAAAGGCATCGGTCCGTGCTACTCCAGCAAAGCGACCCGCAATGGCATTCGCGTTTCGGATCTGTTGGGTGACTTTAAGATGTTCAGTGAAAAGTAAGTTTCGGCGTAAAATTCTGTTTCATCGTTGGTGAAGTTTCTAATTTCGTTGTTATTTTCTTTAATAAATCCGTAAATGCAATGCCGCCTTGGACGTGCTTCTTGAAAAATGGGCCGGCACACCAACTGCAGGTTTGAAGCTCTGGTAGCGATGTACAAACGGCTCTATCCCGATTTCTCGGTGGACGTCAACGCAGAGCTCGCACGGTAAGTAAAGGTGGTCACTACTCCGTTCGTCCTCCTCCGTTTACCTCGCTGGCCACCGTGACCGTATTCTGTGGGTGGGGGCGGTGAGATGATGGAGGAAGCGATGGCGTCAGATGGACTTGTGTTGGACCTTTGCTTCTTACCACGTTACTTAGATATCGAGAGTATGCCGAACGGTTGAGACCGTTGGTGCGAGACTCCGTGTCGTACTTGCACACGGCGCTCAAGGAAGGAAAGAGCGTACTGGTCGAGGGAGCGAACGCCGCCATGCTGGACATTGATTTCGGTACGTAAATAACACGCAAGCCTAGGTCGAGTCTAGGCTTAGATTCGGGAAGGTCGTGTATTAAATTTTCTCCCATTAACACGTGTTCGCAGGAACCTATCCGTACGTGACGAGTAGCAACTGCAGTATCGGTGGAGTGCTGACGGGGCTGGGATTGCCTCCGCAAGCGATCGGTGAGGTGATCGGTGTCGTTAAAGCCTACACTACCCGCGTGGGAGATGGACCCTTCCCAACGGAACTGCTCGATGTAAATAGTGCCGAACAGTTGAGACAACAGGAGGGCAACGTTTTTTATCCGCATGTTTTGCTTGGTTTGTCCCGTAGGAAATTGGATCATTGCTACAGAAGCGTGGCGGTGAAGTTGGCGTCACGACACAGCGAATTCGTCGATGCGGTTGGCTGGATCTGGCGCTGCTGCGATATACCTCCATCGTGAACGGATACACTGCGATCTGTTTAACGAAGTTGGACATCCTGGATACGCTCAAAGAAATTAAAGTAGCAGTAAGGTAAGAGCTGGAAATTTTCTACTTTCAACGTAAGATGATATGCTTCTATGTGATCATCTTATGATTTTCTTCAGATTTTATCAAGATAAAATGATACGCTTCACTGTGCACTAAATACAAGACGACGCCATAGCATGTTTTGTAATTATAATCTTTAATTTAATATGACAATTGGGCTAACAATTTACTTCATTCTTCCATTCAAAATAAACACAACGTAAAGTTAAATCGCATGATGTTGTTCTATTAAAGATACCAACCGGTGGTAACCGATCAGAAAAAATGCTAGTTTATATTGTTTGGGAAACACTGACAGAAACATCCCTTTTTTCTCGATTTCCTACGTTTTTTCAGCTACAACCTCAATGGCAAAAAGATCGACTACTTCCCCGGTTCGATCACCGATCTAAGCCAAGTTGAGGTGAACTACATTACCGTGCCCGGGTGGCTACAGTCGACGGAGAACGTGCGCGACTTCGGTGAACTTCCTCCGCAGGCGCAGGATTACATTCGACTAATCGAGAACGATCTGGACGTGCCAGTAAAGTGGATCGGCGTCGGCAAAGGTCGGGAATCGATCATTTGCGTAAAGGATTGAAACAGCCCAAGCCGGAAGCATTACTGAAAATGCATTACTGTCATAATTCTATGCACCTTTTCCCCCTTCATTCTTGGCTGATGCAGCCAGAGACTTTCGAAAAAGAGATAGGTATGTGCGGAATTCTGGTTGCTTAATTCATTGTCGCTGCGGAAAATGATTAGTATACGCAAAACAATACAAAAACATTAACGCCATATAATGGTTCATCCACAGCCGCTATCTTTACACGTGATTATACATGTCACCAGTGACAATTGAGGGTAATTTTGTTCGCGTGATTCGCGCAATGCAACAGCAACAACAATAGAAGCTAGACTAATCCAATGCGCGCCACCAGAAGAGAATAACATGCAAAACAAAAATAACACGCGAAACAGGAGGTAAGGCCTACGCACAACGTATTCACTGTTTTGATCAGCAATAAGGGTTCTGTAAATGGCACATATACTAAACTGGAATTGGACAGAGAGGAGTAAATATGAAATAGATATCTTTGAAATAGATTTTGCTGTATCTCTTAAGCATAGCATAAGCAGCTACGGAGGTAAAAGTATGCACGCTAAAAGGGCTGAACCACAAGAGGAATCAAAATAAATTAAAGCTTCAGGTGCTTATTTATCTCTGTGTGTACATCTACTGAAGAAGACAAACTATTCCCGCAAAATCGGTGTTGTTGTTGTTTATCTCCCCAGGTAGATAAAGTGCTAGATATCGATGTGCATATAAACAATAATCCACAGCGTGTGCTATCACAAGAGCAGCAGCAGTAGCAACAATTATGTACAGCGTAAAATATGAGGGAAGTTTACCGAACACCTGTAAAACAGACCATTGCACACAAAGTATGGTAGTTAGAAGTATGTTCAATTATTGATGTTTTTAAGGGCAAACACTGTAAGCTATTCGTTTGCTTTGCTTAGCGTAACAAAACAAAATGCAAATGAATTAATACTGGGCAAAGGTAGCGTTGAGATTGTCTAGGAAATTTTAGAAAAGACAACAAAGAAGAAATGGTCGCCATTGTTCTTGCAGGAAGGGATTATTTTTTGTTTTCAAAATAGAATGACATTCTTCGATGTATTATATGAACCACAAACAACCCGTTTCGTTGTATAAATTGAACTTGTGAGAAAGCTTTCATTTTCCCCTCAGTTGGAGATGCATGGTTCAACCGGATATGCGTTTTCGATTTAATCCCTTCACCACAGATACAATGTTCTCTGTAACAAACCGGATGCCTTCGTGGATTTGGTTGCGTACCTGGTATAATATGCCCGGTAAAGTACTGGAAAACATATGGAACGGTTAGTGTGAGAGCAGATCGCAGAATTTAGAGTAGATTATAATCTTACTTCATTAAGTTACACAATATCAAAATAGGATTTTATTTTTAGCGTGCGTTTTAGCAGAATGTAAAAGGGGTTTGCCTTCTTTTAATTCGTTAAGTGTGCTAGGTGTGTATACGTTTCTTATTCGTGCAAGTTTTACTCCAGCATTGTTTTCACATTTTCAAGACTATTTGTTTCAAACATTTGAAATTGCTATTTTTTCGCCGATACCGAGCATCGATGGGCTAATAGGTGATTTGTTAGCAACAAACATATTTTATAGCTGTTTTATTATTATTTGCAAGAAGTTTGGAGTCTATTTTAAAAACATTGTAATTGTGGTGCAACAAAACAATTGAAGGTAATACCTGATAAAGAACGTATCGTGTTAATGAGTGAAAAAATGATGACAAACTAACATGGTAATATACATACCCTATAAATGGCTACTTCAGCTGGCATGAGACATTCTGCCAGTACCGTTACTCCTCCGTTCTAAGCGGTTAAAAAAATGTTCATGATGTTGGACGTCTTCTAAATTTGAGAGATGAGGATGAATTCCTCATTGGCTGTAAAATCAAATTATAACTGCACCATAATAATATCCGTTCGTCTACAGTTTCCAATAGTCCAGTAAACCAGTGCATAAGTGCCTGTTGCGTGGACTTTCTTAGATGTAACAGCCTAACAGTAGGATCATCGGGGTCTAGGGTCTATTACGGACTCATACTAGCAAAATGTGTTCAACGAAGTGCGAAACCAACAAGAATAAAACACCGTTTTGTTCTTTGATTCATTTAACATCATTAACTGAATAAGTGTTTTACCCAATTTCAAATACATCCATTTTTTCGAGAATCAAATATTTTATTAGACTCACTCTAACTAGTTTTGAAAGCCACATCAATCACCTGAAAGCCATTATTTATGGGCATGTGTTGATGGTTTCCTAGCAACCACAACAAATCGGTTTAATATATCCTTTTCAGCGCCCGTCACATAATAGTTACACTCAATTAAATGTAAATAATCTTTATTATGTTAACCATAAGTACTTTTACACTTTATACAGGATTTTTACAAAATTGGTTCAACTTTAGATCGCACGTTCGGTTTTAAAAAGTTTTCATACAAAACTGCTGCACTGCTTAAACTTTAAACGTACCATATGTACAAAAATACATTAAAAATACACTATCAAAAATCACTGTACCGTTGATTGTTCTGTCGTATCACAACATCTTACCTAGTCGTTCACGTATTATTCCACGCGCACACACACACATACGAATAGCACCAATGTGATTTTAGTAGCTTCTGTCGGCGTTGGGGCTTCTGCTGCGTCTACTACCGCATGCCTCAACACTGGATGGGGACGACGGATGACTGTTGTTTGCGGTAGCGCCAGTGTGTCTCGTCGACGCAGCAGTCGCCGCGCCGTAAAGCGGTGGTAACGCCATGGAGTTTCCACCACCGACGGCTAGTGCTGCTTCCCGCTTTTCCCGGCGATCCCTAGCCCGCCGGTTTTGGAACCAAATTTTCACCCGCGTGTTAGTCAGCTCCAGGCTGTAGGCGAGCTGGTTCGCTTCCTCGGAGCTCAGGTACGTGGACACCTTGTAAGCGTCCTCCAGGGCACTTAGTTGGGCCGGCGTAAACGGGACACGTGGCAAACGGCCGGGTGTACGTTTGACGGGACCCGTTTTTTGGGGACCTGCTTGGTTGGAGAATTCGCGTTTAGAGTCTCGTGCGCGGGATGTTTATGGGTATGACTTGTGGGCGAGACTTACGTGGCAACTTCGGCGGATGGTACCGAGTGTAATACAGCCAGTCGAACGTGGGCATCCCACCACAGCCGGGTACCGCCGGCATAAAGCCAGCATCCGGTCGTCCGGTTTGACCCACGTCGATCTCTTCCTCCAGCTCCTCATCGGCTTCCGCACCGGTTTCGTCACGTAACCGATCTTCACCTTCAGCCCCATCACTGTGCTCACTTCCTGGGCTGCTGGTGCAGCAACTTCGACAACTGGACGCTTCACTCGACAGCTTACGCCGCTTGCTGTACCGTTCACCGGCGCGCGTCAGGATATGCTCAATGCTGAAATCACTTTGCCTCAGCGGGGCCACGCTTTTGCAACTGGAGGCCGCCATCGCACCGAATGTGTGGTGTGTAGTGTTGTCCTGCCGACCGACCACGTCCTTACCACCAGCAACTGCACACTGAACGCCGGTAGCTACCGATCACATCCTTTTTATTTTCCACCTTTCCGACAATTCCTCCCATTAAGCCCTGCCTTTCACGTTTAGGGGGTATTGTTTGGGAAAAATTGAATCCCTGTCCAAATATTTGCTCAACCTCTTCACCACCACACGCAAGCGAGGGAATGGAAGGGAATGGAGGGTATGGAAGCTGCCGGGCAGAGGTGCGCATCAGACAGACTCCTCCTACTTTGCCATTGCACGGAGCGTGCCATCATCGGATGTGAAAATTCTTCCCCTAAGGATCGCATTCGCATTGGTCTGTTCCGGCTGGATAGAAAATGAACCGGTGGATAGAAAATGAAGAACGAAGGACACAAAGCAAAATTTGGCCTGCCAACAAGCAGTGTGATGGGAGATCCTGGTGTAACCGACACCGATACCGGTATAGTTTGGTGGCGCAAAACCCGGAGATCGGAATCGTCGTAGTTTTTTTTCCACCGTTTCCAAAGGAACCCAAACCCCTGAATGCGGTTGGTGCGGTCGGTAATTAAATTACGATTGCGTCAAAATCTGCTGTTGCTGTTCTCCGCTCATTAAGAGGACACTCGAAAGGGATTGTACGCAACGGGCCGGAAAGATGGCGCAGCTGGTGATGATGGCGCAAAATCCGATTGCTTCCGATGCGACAGTGGCGATAAACTGTTCGGTCGAAGTTAGCGAACGAGCGATGATAATGGGACAGCTTCCGGGCTAGTTGACAAAAAAATGTGTTCCAATTTTTTTAATGACCATATCGTGTCGAAGTAGGCGAGGCAGGCAGGTATCGTTTTATTAGAATATCGGTGATGATTTGATGCGGTGGTCTGGTGTATTCCTGAGTTCCGCACAATTTTCCACGTCCTCTCGTCCTTCCACGTTTTAAATCGAGGCTTTTAACTTAATTGTGATATTAAAAGTGCATGTTACTATTGCTCGTCTTACAAATCTCCATCATGCAAAATATTTGGTAAAATCTATTTTGGTTTGAATCCCGGTTTTTCATTGCCTTTTTTTGGCTGTAGTTTGGTGCTTTATTTCACTATCAGGACTTAATATTATCTTCAAAGATGTTTTATTACTTTATACACGTCTCATTTTTAAAGTTAAGTGAAAAAATCTGTCAATTAGATGTGGACGTAATTACAAAATTTATTACGTTTTGACCTACCACATTAGGTTAACTTTGAGATTAAATATATAAATCAACCAAGCAGCTGATAGTGATATCCGTACTTCCTATAGCAGCAGCTGTAGGAGCATAGTTTAAATGAAAAAATATGAAAATTATAAAAAATAATAAATGATTTTGTTTCAATTATTACACAACCAAATGAGGAAAAGATACAGAACATAAAAAGTGTACGTTCTGTACTCATTAAAATAATTAAACAAAATCAGCATTTCCTCAGCACAGCAAAACAATAAGAAACAATTGTAAACACCTCTACGTGCAATGAAGTGTACGATTGTTTAAAAAAAAGTAGTGAACCAAGAGTGCTTTACAAGATATTGCCAATGGGTTTCTTAGTAAAGATTTGCATTCTTCCCAATGTATCACCGGAGAGTAGTACTGTCGATCATTAAATAATATGTTTCTTCATATGTTGAATTTCGTGCCTATCGATCGCTCAATTAGCGCCCGTCGACTTGTTTGAGGTACAGTATTTAAAATTGTTCTTGCAAGTACTAAAAACTGATGCTAAATTCTGTTTCACTCTTCATTGGTTTTCATTCTTGAATGGTTCAATCAATTCTAAACCAAGGTGTATGTTTTTTTTCGAAAATTTAACCGAACCAATAGCACATCATTGCAACATCGGAGTCAGGTGGTCCCGTCGAGTAATCTTCTATTTACATAATTCTCGCGAAACGCCCATCGATGGCTACTGGAATGCATCCAACGTCCAGCAGCGGGCACAGCACATCCATCGCCGTAACCGTATCCGAGCCACAATCGCGCAGTGGGATACAAATTTTAATCCTTATTACATAATTTACCGCCGCAAACGAGGGATTTGGATGAGTGCCGACAGAGCGAACGTACGGACACAGAACATAGAACAACCATCTCAAAAAACTGCGCATTCGGGCGATTCGATGGGCGTAGGGAGTATGTGAACACGGTGGCCATCCTTGTGGCGGCAAAGTTAGGACGCGATCTTTTCCAGCTCTCGTCCGCGCCAGCCCATCCAAAGCCGGCTTTTCATACACCCAGGATTATCTGGCCCAGAAGCAGATCTGCGCTACGCAGATCGGCACACGGTGACCGACGGTTCGCCGGACGATCGTGACCGGTAGCGAAATAAGATAGCACTCGAAACTGCTCCGATTGGAAGAATTTGAATAAAGCCTGCGCCGGAGGGCGCACACTTGAAAAGGCTAATGGAATAAGGTACGGCCGGCCCGTGGGCTTTATGAAAATCTTCTGCCGGGTAAGACTTTCCAACCCAGCGGTAGTAACAGCGGGTTGGATTATCCTCGAGCGCATCCCGATGCCCGAGGGATGTGTTTGTGGTGCTTAGTGTGGTTTGTTTTGCAAGCGATCCTTGTAATCATTCGAAACATTGCCACCCGTCCACCAAAGTCCAAAGTCGTGCGCGTCTCGGATTGAGTGTGTCCGTCGGTCGGTCGGTAAGCTCGTGCGCGCGGAGGGTATCGGGACGGGAGGGAAGCTTAAATGGTCTTGAGAAGAGGCGCAAGACGATTCCACCGGACACCGAAACGCTCGGAAAAGGGTGTTCGCGCCCGACAACGCCCGGGCGACAGGTCTCGTTGTTTACGATTGTTTTGATTTATTTTTGTTAGCTTTAGCGAATTGTGCTCCACTTACGGGGTAAACACCGGTTTCCGGGCCGTAAACAAAGTGTTCGGTCTAGCAAAAAAAAAACCCATGTACCGTGTACGATGGGTCCACGAGCCAATAGGACGTTTCAACATTAGCTACCGCGCTGAGAAGTCCTGATTGTCCAGCCAAATGAAGGATGAATGGTTGAGATTAAAGCGTTCCTTTTGCCCAAACAATGGCGTGCTGCTGCTTTGCAGGCTGCGTGTCACAGGATTAAGCCCAGCCTCAAGACGTTCGAGCTCCGTGCAGTACGAAGGATTGTCTTTTATGCGCTGAAGTGGCAAAGCGGATGTGTACGGATCTACGGTATTAGCTGAGCTGTGCGAGCAGGTTCCACTAATGACTTCCTTGCAGCTATGGGTTCATTGATTTGGTTCGATCAGATTCGGAAATGAGGTGAGATTTGATTTGAACGTGTTTTTGCTGTTCTACGATATTTAAACAGATGTTGTTTTTCTTTCATAAGGTTCTATTATCTAAGTTTAATCGCATTTAATTGTGTTTTTATGTTAATTTTGTTGAAAATAATATTGATGATGTAGAGCGAAAAACTGAACCATTGCTTTATTATGAAATAACATTATATAGAATGTGTGATCATTAAAATAAACATAAAAAATCAAAGTCACTAAATGGCCTAATGGGTAGTTTTTTATATTAGTTATCAGCGATGTCAGCAATTTATGTGTACCTTTAACAGTTGTTTAGTTTCTATAATAATCCAATATTCAACTATTAACTTTAGATAACGGTTATTTTTGGCTCCACAAAATAGATTACTATTAATCAAAATTCGTAGACATGCGCGAGACAGCACGAGATAAGCAGAGCAATGAGCTCATCACTAGTTAGGTGATAATTTTGGGCGTTCTGCTTGGTACAGATGGTCCCCCAAAAACACATGGGGATGTAGCTCAGTGGTAGAGCGCTCGCTTCGCATGTGAGAAGTCCCGGGTTCAATCCCCGGCATCTCCAATAGGAAAAGAATGTGTAAAAAAAGTACCATGGATTTTTAAATTGGTAGTGTTCATTACATATTTTTTTAAAGCTGGTGACAATAAGAGGAGTAACGAGAGGAGATCTTGTGTAACGAAACATAAAAACGATTAAAATTAATTCTGTTTTTCAGATACGACATTTAGAACGCTTGTAAAAGTGTTTGAAGTAGAGGCACTCTAAATCAGCCTGTGTTAGCCATTTTTTAATCATAATTCCTGGTAAATACTCCAATCACTACCATACAAAGCAAAAATCTTACTATAAAACTATCTACTAACTAGGTTGATGAACAGATTTGAAGACGAACTTTTCAGTATTTCATCTGGCTCTTTTGTATGCTTTGCTTTTTAGAGTGATATTTATATCAAATACTACATGGATTCGATCAAAAATTATGTTGTAATACAATGTTAGTACTTTTAACCGTCTCAACAAATTTTATTTGTTAAATTAAGGAAGTTTTATATGGAAGCCCGACGTGATACATGCTGCTTCAAACCAGATGTTCATTGTCAATATTGAATTAACAAAAAGAACTTCAGATTCCTCAGACACGCATGTAGTGAGTTCTGTGGGTATTCTCATTCAAATGCGCTGTACAAAAGATAACCATCATCATCGTTTCTAGTATCTACTAGAAGAAGTTTATTAATTTGCTTAACAATACGTCACAATGCGATATTTTTATTTATAGCTATATAAGGATTCAACCATTTACTTTATTTTACGAATATTCAAAATACTACTTTCACAAAAGAGCTCGAGATAAGCTGATACCTTCAGAACGCAATTGTCGAGTCTATATGAATTGAAATGTGGTTTAGCAAGTTGTTAAAATATCGTCTTTATAATTTTTTGTAATTCTTCAATACTTAAATCTCACACAGAACACTACATCCTGCTCAGCGATAAAATAATCGTTTCAATTGTACACTATTGATTGAATGCGCTTGGTGATTGAAGTGAAATTTTGAATTCTTAAACCATTAGTTAGAAAAGCATGTAAATCCATTTATTACAAATATTTTACGCAGAATTTAGCCTTTGTTTTTTATTTTATTTTTTCCACCGCTTATTGGAAAACAAGCAATTATCGTACTTGTAGCCATGCAAGACCCATCTATCTTATCCTAGCGGCTCAATCGGCATATTTTAGGAAAACATAGTAGCCTATGAACTTTACCGCATTTTTGCGGCCTGTAGCCAACAGTTGCCCGTAATCGCGATCGTAACGGTTTGTTGAAACTTTCAAGTGCTCTTTTTTTTTTGCTTCTGTTGGCGAAATCGTCCGATTTCCTCAAACACCGAGTGGCTATTCGGAGTGATTTGGAAAAATGTGTGTATTTTGCTTTACAAAAAAAAACCACCCGGTGGTGCGTGGGTTTCGTGTATCCCTTCAAAGCAACCATGTAATAACAATCCTATAAGACAAATGGACGAATAGGCAGGCAGACGGCATTATTGGCATCGGAAACTGTTCGGTTGACAAAAACTCTCACCCGGAACGCGATCTCCAGATCTGAAACCGGACGTGTTTCTGCCCGTAGGCGCCCGACCAAAGCAGATGCGAAAAGGATTACCGGTACGTATGATCACGGAACACAGCGAGCGTTTTTCAAGCGCTCAGGTAGTGCTGAATACGGGAAGGATCTCCGGAAGACTTCCCGTGCCGGTATCGTCACACTTTAAGTTGATCAAACGGAGGACCAATCAGTAGACAAACGAATCCTCGAGCACATGAAGAACTATACGTAAGAGTTCTGGCGATGACACGGTGCACGGTTCGGATAGCAAATTTAATTAAAACCTTTCCAGAGCCTGCTTCGATGGGGTAGTTAGTTTATTATTTAAATCATCCATTATCATGTACGGAAAGGGTGATTGAATTGTGAGGTCTATCATACCACAAACTTCCCGTTCAAATCCCACGTGTATTTTCATTCAACAGCGGTCATCTGGCCATTGGGAAAACCGGTACCAACGTTTTCTTCCCTTCCCTTTCAGCGCTCATCCGTTTTAGGGGAGGTAGTATTACATTAAAGTTTGATTAAATCGTCTCAAATTACGCGGACGGTGCGGCCATTTGCAATGGGCAATCTGCTCGTAGGGAAATTATGTCCCGAACTGCCTGAGACTAAACACCGCCCCTTTGGGCCGAGCTCGGAAGCGAACAATAATGGAGGCACACCGTTTGATAAAGGGACCTAGGACACCGTGGTTCTCTCGCATCCGTCATGATTCTGACAGCGCGTTCGGCCATGATGTGAAGACGGGATATTCCCTAGAGCATTCGCTGTTTGTGACGGTTTGTTGATATGTTTGCTGATTAGTTCGATGTTTGCTCGACGACGGTTGATGTTTCGTTGGATTCGGTTGTTTGTTTTTATTTTTTTACTTCCTAGGACGCATTTGTTTCATCTTATTGCGAAATAATAATTGAATTGCGTGTGCGTGTGTGGTTTTCTTTGAATAAAACCGTAAAAGAATTGTGGAACGATTTTCTGACTTTTGTTCACGACTGTTATGAAAAACCGTGGATTGTAGTTATGAGTTATCTGGCAAATCTGTGTCGGAGTAGTAAAGTTGTCTTTATTTTATGTTTAACACGATCTTTAACGTTGTTGTCCGGATAACTATAATGAAAATACCATCTAAAAGTATTCATGAACGGAATGACTATTTTGTATAGATATTGATATGGAAGAGTAAGAGTAATAAAAAAGTAATAATCTTATTCTTAAGAGATTTTTAATTGATTTTTTTTAATAAACAGAATACATGACAATCAAAAATCTAAATTTCCGAATACATCGACAGGTTTTTTGGATTATTAGAAGTGGATTAAAAATTCATCGCTGAGTATCAACAAGCTGTTTTAACGCATTTTAAGTTGCAACCCGACGGAAAATAACAGTTTCTCAACGAGTCTAGGTTTGTACATGGAAAATTATTTGGAAAACTTTTTCAACTATTCTGCTCTAAACGATTTTCAACACATTCGTTTAAGTATGAGCAAATAGTCACGATACACACTGTACTTTTGTTGTAAACGCTCGAATGAGATGAAAATATTTCAGAGACTACTACGTTCCGTTTGCTTGCAAGTGAATTGCATTATCGTCTCCCCAACCATATTCTCGGCCACCGTTTCAGCAGGCAATTGCAGTGTGAGCGGCCAAACGCAATGCGATGGGATTTACAGGGGATACAATCACTTACGACGTTGTTTGTACTGTCTCTTTTTTCAACCCGTTCGGGTGCTCTTAATAGCATATTAAATATTGGCTCTCACTGGCTTACTAGATCGCCGCGGTTCTCGTTCTTTTAGACACTAAACGTACCGAAGTTTTTCGAAACTAAAAAACAATAACATCATAAAAAATGATCACCAAAGTCATTTTAAATGCAGATTTCAGCGTAAGTTAAATTTCTCTTTTTCCTAAAGGATGTTGGATGTTAGCGAAAGTTTGGGATGAAAATGTTTAATTGCACACCAACGCTGCATGCATTCGGACGCAGTTTAAATGCAACCCACGAGAATGCACCCACTTGCATTCTCCGGAGCAGCACATCTTGCGCCGATCGCGAGCGACGATAAATTTGCATGGGAGAAACAACACGAGCTCCAAATCCGTGTCGACACAGGAGCGAAAGAGCGCGAATGCGACCGGTTTCGGACTGGATCCGGAGAGCCTCCCATCCACGGGCGATTGGTTTCGGGAGCCGATCGTGGAACAAAACGGCACGGACTTCCGCACCGAAGCTGCAGTCGCGCGCGAGACAGTCACCACGATCGAAGCACGCAGTTTGTGGTCCTGCGAGGGTTACGTTTAAACAACAAATCGTTCCGTTTCCATAGTGAACAGTGTGCAAGCGAGAGACATGGCCTGCAAGATGGATCTAGCGTTCGAGAATGGCCACAAAATGCCGGCCCTCGGGTTCGGCACCTGGCGGGTAAGTAGTAATCGGTGGGCGATTGTGTATGTCTGTGTGTGATGCTCCGTGTGTTCGATCGTAATTCCGCTGCGATTGTGCGGCAACCTTTGTGCCCCTCCCGAAAAACAGGCTCCGGATGACGAAGTGGAGAAAGCATTGAACGAGGCACTTGAAGCCGGCTATCGGCACATCGATTGTGCGCCGGTCTATCTGAACGAACCGACGATCGGACGTGTGTTGAAGCAGTGGATCGACAGCGGGAGGGTAACGCGCGACGAGCTCTTCATCGTCACCAAATTGCCCCCGCACGGTACGTACACATACACGAAACCGCAACCGATTTCAGCGTGTGTCAGCGGTATTTTTTGGCCAAACACTTCGACCGTTCTCAACGTCAATCAGGCGCGCTTGAAGCCCACGCGCTAGGGCCCTTTCGTGTAAAATTGTTTGCTGTTGTTCAACACACGGTATTAACTTCGCTTGGCTGTATCGTCTCTCAACAGGTACGCGCGCCTCGACGGTGGAAAAATTCCTCAAACGATCGTTGACCGATCTGGCGCTCGATTACGTCGATCTGTACCTGGTGCACGTTCCGTTTACCGTGCCCGAAGTGGATGGACCCTTCCTGACGGATGACAATGGTGAAATCGTACTCGAAACCACTACGGACCATGTCAGCCTGTGGAAGGTAAGCAGAAATCTCACGCACGGGCAACACCGCCCGATTGCCGGAAGCGAACACCGCTTCAGGCGGACGGAATTTTATGTTAATTTATCTGAGACCATCCGCTCATCTGAGACCATCCGCTGCACTAATTAAGGTGAAAGCTCGATCGTGTTTATATTTTCACAAAAAACCCCATCATAAATGGGAGAAACACACGAAATCGGTAAATTATATCGTGGAAAATGTGTGGATCATTAAACAGGTTTTGCTTTCGGATGGCATACGAACCGAACGCGCTGCATGATGGATTGAAAACGGATGGATTCAACCAAATCGAATACTCCTATAGCTTTTACCTCAAATCTAACTAATTAAATAATTGATAACTAATCATTGATGCTGGTTTTATAGGATTACCACTCCGATCTATATACGCTTTTCCTACATAACTATTAAAATGTCCTTCAACTAAAAACAAAAAACCAAGGTTTTGTGTTGTATAAAGCCGCACAGAACTTACTTGTTCGATTCTTCCACCCCCTGTTTAAACTTTTTCCAATCAATACAGTAAACACTAAACTGGACAACATCCAAATAATAAGGAAATTCGCCAATATATTTTTCGCCTATATATTTGAACAGCAAATGAAAGGGTGAAACATTTTCTAAAACAAAGCATTTCGAACTCGACACTTATTCTCTTAGCTACCTGTTGCTCATAGCTTTTTCGCATATGCATATTTAAGCAACAGTTTTTATCTTATCTCATAAAAAACACCACACGGCACCTTCCTTCCACAACGCTCACCATGTTTCCTCTATCAAGTATCACACCATATTCGTAATTCCATACCCAAACACGCGCATCAAATGACTTGGCTGAAGAAAACAATAGTAGGACCCGCAAACCATCCTCGAGTCGCTTCCGGTTCGCCGTTCTCATAAGGATTGAGGAGCATGCAAGCTATCCGTCTTCCCATTGAACGAAATCAATTACTACCGAATTACAAACGAATCCGATGAGCGGCTCGACCGGTTTCAGCTTACGCAAGCTGCCGAACTCGATCAGTTACGCCACTTCCGGAAAGATTTAACACATCGTGCATCGTTTCGGAAATCACTTACATCGATACAAAAAAGTCAATCCTTCGCTACAAAACCAACAAACAAACAGAGGAAGGTTTTCCTGCTTTGGAAAGGAACTTTTGTTTACTGTTGCCACTCTATGCCACTACCGCAAACAAGCCCGGGTGCGGCAACCCGAAACCGATCGGGGATCACCTTTGTAGTGGCCACTTTGCCGTAGGACCCGTACCAGTTCTTCGTACGATCTCAATTTCTTTCTGTCCTGTTCTTGTCTCTCCTTCTTGCGCACCAGAGCATGGAAGCGATCGCCGATGCCGGTCTCGCACGCAGCATAGGCCTATCGAATTTCAACCAGCGGCAAATACAGAGAGTGCTCGATAATTGCCGAATTAAGCCGGCCAACTTGCAGGTAAGGTTCGGTGCGGTACTATCCTATTAGTGTGACTGTATCCTTTTCTTCTCGTTTCCTCGTTCTTCGCCAACAAACGGCGCACAGATCGAAAATCACATCTATCTGCAGCAGCAGGCGCTGGTGAAGTTTTGCAAAGCGAACGGGATTACCGTGACCGCGTACTCGCCCCTCGGTTCGAAGGGCATCGAGAAGCTGCTCAAGTAAGTGTGCGCGAGTGGTTTTGCGTGGTTTATCGGCCGGCCCTAACATCCCGTGTATCGCACATTCGTTTTCCCTTCTTCCGCAGCCGCGAGGTGCCGGACTTGCTGGACAATCCGGTGGTGAAGCGGATCGCGCAGCGTCACGGCAAAACGCCGGCCCAGATCCTGCTACGCCATCTACTGCAGCGTGGCATCGCGACCATCCCGAAGAGCACGAACGCAAACCGCCTGCGGGAGAACATTTCCGTATTTGATTTCGAACTGCCCGATGGCGATATGACCGAACTGAACGGGCTCGATCAGGACGCGCGCATTTGTGACTTTGGCTTCTTCCCGGGGTAAGTGGTTGGGAATGAAATGAGGTTACACAATTTTTTTTTTTTCATTATTTCCTCCAATTATTTTTTTTCTCACAGTATTACAAAGCATCCGGAGTTCCCATTCTAAGTTGCTGACGACTTTTTTGTACATCATATTTTCTTTATTATTCATTCACACTAAATGTTAGTCACTATAAATTCGCTTTGGATAAAAATAAACTGTTCCAGTAAGCTTGCCTTATGTGGCGTTCGCGAGCGCGAACCCGAAGTTTAAGCGACCCATTTATGGCCTCTATCGTCGACTCAAAACTAATAAATATTTATATAATTCTGCGGAATAATTACTATGTTTTTTATCACAACAACACTTCCCTGTGCCTGTGGCTGCAGATAAAAAATCTATTTTAGTTCTTTTTTTTGCAATGCAACATTTTGTGAGCGAAAGAAATGAAACAAATAAATACAAGCATGAATTTAAGGTGCCGCACTCTGCGGTGCCAGCGTTACGCGATCCACACTGGCCGGCATGGTAGCATTGGTCGCTAACGAGGCCGGTGCCGTAGTACGTCCGGTGGGCGGTGGTCCATCCACGCTCATCTGCTCCTGGAACGCGGCGTACCGGAAGTTGTTGCTGTTCGCGTGTTGTCCACGTGCAATGCATGGGGACGGGACACGAGGGATGGTTGGCAAACGACATGCACATCGGAACGGAACGGATGAAAGGATACAAGCGTAAACAAAAGGGAACTATTGGGATGGACGCTCATCGAACGGTGCCCGACGATGTTTGAAAGGGTAATATGATATGTACAATTGGTTAGAATTGTTAAGCTTGCAAAACGTAGGCAAATTAATGAGCGCGACCATTAAGGACGTAAAATTATTCGAATCGAATAAAACGTTTATTAAGCCCGCGTTAGCACAGGTTCAGTGTAAAGGCGTACCGCGAACGTTCATGCACGTGGGAGACGCGGTGCAATTCATTGCCAGTGGTGAGTTTAAGAACTTTCCATCTTTGGTCCGAATCAAATAGGCTGCCGATGGTGCAGCCGTTTTCTTGCTACGATGCGTGCGTGATCGGGTGACGAGATGAAAAACGAAATGAATTGGGATGAAATTAAACGAAGAGTAATGGTGCGGAAGTAAACATGCCCAATACTACACCGTTGGGAAACCGAAACGCCACAAGGCACCGGGGGAAGAACGAGAGAAAAACAGAGCCGTTTTCTGATGGGAATAATCGGAACTACAGCACACAAACACACTACCCTACGCTGTTGCTTACATCCCCGCGACGAACGAACTGTTGCCATTCGTGGCACAAACTGGTTAGAAGAATTTGTAAATTTGTGGTTGGAATGTTTTAAACGCACCATTTGGTGTGACGAACAAAACGTGATACGGAACAGGAAAAGTGGAAGATAGAAAGAATAATGCCAATATGCATGAGAAAAATCGTTCAATTATTAATCGTTCTGTTAAGCAACAGATTGATAGCTAGTTTTATTTCACACTGAACTGAATGTAACGATATGGAAAATGAACGATATCAACAAACCCAGTGCGTTTGGTTAACAGCTTTAAAGAGCATTAGGTACGATTTATTTGTAGCAAAACTGGTTAGGTTACATACACAATGTACACCCAAACTTTACAATCACATGAAAATGAGAGCCAATATTAGCGACTAAACAGTTTCTACTGGCGAAAATATTATTTCTTATCTACATGATAACTGTTGGCATTTGTTAAAGTGATAGATAGCCTCCTTTTGTCAATTTTACATCTACATTAAACACAACAATCAACATTTAATTTAAGACAAAACTAATCTTATTTCAAAGACTACCTCAAATCACTTATTAGCAGGCTAATTAATCGAAAGGTTAGGAGACACTACGCTTTTTGGCTTTTTGAGAAAATAACGGGATAATAAAATCGGTAAAAAGATCGTTTAAACTTCAAATTCACACATTAATTTGATTAATTTGAGTTCTATGGACTATTTTCTAAAATCCATTATACTGGGGGCAATTAAAATTAAGTAGAAATGCAACGTAAAAAGCTTATTTTTTAAGAAATTTTAAATAACTTGAAGGATTTTCCATTTGAAAAACAAACTAACCTGCCAAAACGATATCAAGTAGACAATCTTTACAATTCCGACGGTCACAACATTATAGCACAGCCCAGGATTTTAAAATCCTCCAATTATAACACAAAATAAATTATATTTAAGCAAAAGTGTTTTTTTTTATGTTCAATTAAAACCCGTTCATGTAACTTCAAGATCTTTCCGAAGAACTCTTTACCGATTTTGCAAACAAATGCCAATAACGCCGAATCACAAACTAATCCAAATCTAACACAAAACGGCTCCTAACGGCAGCCAAGCGCGCTTTTCTTCTACTTACGTCGTCGCAGGAGAGTAGATATCGTTGTTCGTATCGAGGCTAGATTTTCTGATATCATACACATTCGTTACCGGCGTTGATAAATCGATTCCCAAATTCCGTTTGCCAAAGCGTGTTAGTTAAAAATTTAAAAAGCGGAACAAAAATAACAATACGAACGGGTTAGCGTCCAAACCAAACCGTGTTCAAGTATGAAAGAAACTGTCGTCTTACCTAGTTTGTGGCGTTGCTGGACTATCTCGGATGGCGCTAATGGTAACTTCAAATAAAACAACCAACAAACAGAGCAGCAGTGGCCCCAGTAGAGCTCCTTCCAGGCCGAACAGATACATTCCACCGGCTATCGACAGTCCGGTCAGGTACGGATGGCCACCTCTGGAACAGAAACGAAGGATATCGTTATACAGAAAAAAAGAATACCCTTAAAAAAGTAAACCAACCCTTTGATCTCTGAGTGAATGATGGGGTTAAAGTTGGACGGAACAATGAAATGTATTAGCACAAGCACGACGCCCAACCAAAAACGATCCTGCGACAGCCACAGATCGAGAAAGGCGGGCGCACTGCACCAGTACGTCTCCAGGAAGGGTGCAGCAGCTAAAATCGAAGCCAGTACCGCCGGCAGGTAGACGATGTGCGCTCCAAACACGGTATGCGTTAGCCAGGTGAACAGGCCGTGGAATAGGGCCAGTTTAAGCGTAGCCACCACCACACTAGAGATTGAATCCTCCAACGCCTGTATAATGCGTGGGCCCCACGAGTTGTTAATCGTGATGGCCGTCGGTGCGTACCGATCCTGACTGCTTTGCAACAAATAGAACAATGTCGTGAAGAAGATAATCTAAAAGAGAGAAACAGGGAAATTTGGTTTAATTTAAACTAAAGAACAAGTAGCAACGAGCACAAACACGAGCATATTACCGTATGAAACAAAAATGTCAAAACAGCGTGACCTCCGCCTAGAATAGCTGACACAAGCGTACCGACGGCAGAGAGTAGCAATGTCAGGTTCGTACGCAGCAGCATCCACAACGAATCAGCCACCTCCCAGAGCATACCGAAATTGCTTTTGATGAAGCCAATCAGGCCTGCTTTCGTAACTAAACGGAGAAATTACACAACATAAAATATGTTAGGAACGTTTCCACCGTGTACTCGTGCGCTAAGCTTACTTGGATTAATGAAAATTTCATCAATCGTCATACGAATCGCTTGGGCGGGCACACGTGGTCCCACCATGCCCTCGCCATTGTTGCGGTCCATCCAGCTCTGTATCAGACGATCCCAGACGCTCAGGATCTGCATCTTAAGCTTGATTGCTTGCGTCGGATCCGTATCGTTAAAGATTCCATCAACGTACTGCTCAATATGCGAACGGCCATATTTATAGGCATTATCGATAATGTTGTCCATCGATTGCATGTCTAGTGAGAGCGAAATTTAAGTAAATTAATGAATATATATTCTAAAAAACTACAACTTAACCACTACCCACCGATTGGAAGCATTTCGATCAACTCCGGTCGGTGAATGAGCGTGCGGTTGACGAGATTGGAACCAAGCTGTGCGACCGCGATAGCTTCCGAGTAGATTTGTGTAAAGGCAAACACGCTGATCAGCATCACGAGCACAATCAGAAAGCCTATCATCACGATCGAGGTGATGTCATCGATGTACGAGCGTAGCTTAGCGCACGCGTAGCGATGAATGTTCGTGTTGAGCCGAAGAATGCCCGGTAGACACAGCGGAAGCAACGCCGAATGGCGTGGGAACAGCCACAGCTTCAGCACCTGCCAGTGATGGTCGAACTGTTGAGACACGTATGTCACGATACCCAAAACTTCGGCCACCCGTCGTACGATGTGGAGAAAGATCGGAATACAGCATAAAAACATCAACCACGTGTGCATCCACACAAGCGTTGCACCGCACGCATAGAAAAGCCAGCGGAAGTAGTTGTCACTCTGGAGCGTTTCCACGTTCATGAGCATGCTGGCCGGGTATGTCGTCCCGTGACCGGGGGTTTCATTCATCGTGCTTGAAAGTTGCGGCGTTGCCGTTACGTCCAACTGCAGTTTTGATTTAATTTCCTCGATTCTCGATGTTTCGGATTGGGTTGGATTGATAGCGATGACCGAATCCTCCAGTCGGTAGCTCGTAACGTCAAGCAAGCTGTGCCATTTGTCGATGAAGCGTACGTTGCGCTCATCTTTCTGTAAGTTGTACAGTAACCCCACGAGGCCGTACGTAAGCAATCCAAGAAAAACGGGCACTTGCAGTGCTCCGAGAAAGCTGCTCCCGTAGCCGACGATAACCATCCAGAGGAACTGACCGATCACCAGAAATGGGATTGAGTGCTCCGGCGACCAGAAAAAGTATACGCCCAATACATACACAACCAGTATGACAACCACCATCTGCAGCGAGAGCAAACCGAGCAGTGTCCGGAACAGGGAGTGGATCCAAACGATAAAGTTCCATACGGAGAAAAACACCTCGCTCGGCGTTAACCAGAGTATGAAGCGCAGTGATACCAGTCCACCAACCAGTATGGTGATGATTTTCAGATGCTCCTTCAGCCAGTTGGTAAGAAATTCTCCAAGCGAATCCACCCAGCAGAGCGGTGCACTAAGCACACCGAGCAACAGGTGCTTGTCATCCTTCTCGATCCGCTCAATCCAGCGCTTTAGCGAGGCGGATAGACGTTTCTTCGCCGGAAATAGTACGGCCCCGAACAGGAAGGCCCACAGCAGCGGCTTGAAGAATGGTGCCAGCACCAACGTCACGCCGATCACGACCGCGATCACACCCACCACGAGCACGTTGTATAGAGCGTTGCGGAGCGGCTTTTCATGGCCCTGGTTGCGAAGGTTGAGCCACACGTTAAATAATCCATCGATCGAACGCTTAAACGGTGCGGGACTTGGCCGGGTACTCATTTTCTACCAAAACCCGACGACATCGATGACGACGTTTGCAGCGAGAAAGAAAACTAATGCCGTAAATCATGCATTACTATGTTTGTTACACTACATTCGTTACGATGCACGCACTTTATGGACCGGTTATTTCATGGCTAACTTGTTGCCTCTAAAGGAAAAGTGTGTAAAGTTATCGGCGTAATGAAAAACACTTGCTACAAACATTCGTCATCCACCAAGGCAAATGATTTTGCACCCGTCTGGAAAAAAAAACTATTCGTATATTTTTAGCAATGAAATCATAACAAACTGCTGTCAGTTGAAATTAGGTTGTTTCAAAAGTTTGTTTCCCTCAGAATTTGGCAATGAAAATTTTACAAAATCAAATTAAAAACACTCTGGAGCTTATATATATAACGTTTTATGTTCCATATCTTTTTAAAGACAACTTAATAGAACTTTTATGTAACAAAAAACAATGTATGGACATTTTGCTCGTAGCTCACACCCATTTGAAGCATAATGACAACTGTCGTTAAATTGACAGCGTCAGTACAGCTTGTCATCGTGTGTTGTTGTTTATTTATCGTATTACCTAGTGCGTCGCTTGGAAAATAAACATTTTTTTACTACACGAACGTACAGATCGCAGTGAAAATGTTGTCCAAAAGAAGAAGCCTCTTGAATTCGGACGAAAAGCGTAAGAAATCGATTATGGTTTAGAACAAACCGTGGTTTTAAAAACTATGTAATATTCATTCTACAGGCAAATCTCTTCAAAATGTTTTTCTGGCCCGGGGCCGACTGAAGGGTGCACTGAAAACTGCAGCTCATTCATCCAACGAAAGCTCCAGTTTGGATGATAGTGACGAAGAATCGAAAGTAAAACGACCACGCACAGATAGCACACCAACTGCACAACCATACGTAATCACGCTGTTCAACCGTGGCATAGATTTGTCCCGTTTTCGTGAAGATGCACCACTTTATCCAATGTGTCGCACGTGGGTGAAGAACAATCCGCAGCAAAGCGACCTGCACCAGACCAACACGGGTCTGCAAAAATCACGCTCCATCGCCAAACGTGAACACAATCCGGACATTGTACAACAGTTGCTAAACGGAGAACTTCACGAAGTTACGGAAATGCCACGCCCAGAGGACACGGATATGGAGCCCTTTCTTCTAGTAAAACCGCAGCTGGTTGATGATTTTGATATCAACCAATCGTCTGAAAGTAAGGAAGACTTGATAAATGGTCACCTAGCAAAGTGGAAGAATATCCGCAAATCATGCGTAGCGCATCGCAAAGAATACATAAATGCACGCTATGGAACAAGTTTGAAGCTATTAGAAGCATTAAAAAAATAAAGTACACATACTATATGACAATATTTTTATTCGTAAGAGTGATTATTTCAAAGAGAGAACATATAATGCACTGAAGAATGAAAATTCCTTTTACTATCCATGACTTGTTGTGATCTCATTATTTATGTTGTTGATAATAAGTTTTCTTACAAGAACGCTGCATGGTCTACAGGCGGGCGTTTGAATCATAGGTGCTAACATTTGACATGGGGTGCTTAATGAGGGTCCATTTTCAGTGTTCGTATTAAGTTCGGTAACATTATCTGTAGATATCGCCACATTATCTTCCGTGTTGAGCTTTTCACTTCGGTCTCGATTCATAAGCTCTCGGATATGCCTAAGTTTGTGACTTTGCCGACGGAACTTCTTTACCGAAGAATGGGAATCCAGGTCTTTCGATCTTATTTCACGTTTTCTAGTCAAGGATCTATAATTAAAATTAGTTACTATTGTCGCCTATCGTAGCGCATTTATATTCAACTTACTTTTCAGGAGTGTGATTCGATGCTTGAGTATCGTCATCCCTTATCGAGCAGCAAAGTATTGTTCGTTCTGAGGCAACATTTTGGGTTACTGTTGTAGAATTGCCAACCGCCAAATTGTTAGTGTCTGGGGAATTCACGGAGTGATCCCTGGTGTATCTCAAGAATGTATTCAGCCGTTTCAATGCTTGATCAAGTATCCTCATCTCCCGCACTGCATCATAGTGTGAGCGACATGCGCTTCTATACTCTATGAAACTTTCCAACTTATTAATGCAATCGTTACATAAACTAAATGCTTCATCCAGTTCGCGAGACAATTGAATTCCAATGAAATTGTCAATAATGCTCAACAACTCGGGACGATCGATCGAAAACAGTAGCCGTACACCAGCAGTTGTGAAACAGAAATTGCAGTAATCTTCCGCATTCGCAGATGGACTTCAGGAAAATAGAAAGGTGGAAAAATTAAATCCTGCGAACGTTATGTTTATTTTTGTAATTATACTTACACATCGTTTGGTGTGATTGACTTCACCATAGCTTCGATATTGTTTCGTTACCTTAGGTTTGCTAATCTTAATAAAGGACGAAGAATAAAGTTTAAGTTGGCACGTATGGAAAAGAATGTAGATTTTTAGGACAGGACAAGACTCAGAAATTGCTGTTCACCATATATGATCAAAGAAGCAGCAACAATTTACAACTCGAAACTGAATTCCCGCGCGTACAGCCTTGGCGTCGCTTAGCTGTTTCAAAACAAAAGAACAGTGAACCGTTTGTCAAAGTAAGTAGAAACGTCACCTTAGAAAAGGGCCAAAAAGTCAAAAGAAACAGAAGAAGACTAAGGACAACGGAAAGATCGTTTAAATGCTGTTAGCACAGACGAGGAATATGTGGAAAATATAAAACAGCGATTATATGATGAACGTTTATGTTGTTTCGTTATTCTACATTGGCTTACGAGGTCATGTCTGCCGTGTTTTATGACACTTATACGCTGATTTTATTACTGCAACTGGTTGTTTCGAACAATTTCTCGACAAAAGAATACAATCCTCACCGGATTGTAGTATCAATTCTGTCATGTGAAAGTCCGTCGCTTCGAGCACTACACCACCATAATTTTTTTAGATGCATCGAAAATAAAAATACAGCTCAACGCTGTACAACAGTATCCTATAGCACATATATATGAAATTACAGCGTAAAGCAAACACGTTGCATTACGAATTTAAATTCAAGATGATCAAGCAACAATCTAATTTGGATCATAATTTAAACCATAATGCGATTCTCCTGAAGCGCCCGCTACTCGATTTTAATTCTTGAGGTGATTTTTTTATCTTTACATTTCAATCCCATTTGTTTTGTTAATTTTACGGGATTTTTTCCATAACCCGTCCCAGCTCATTAATGCAGTCTTCCCAGTTCTTTCCGTATGCACGCATTTATCTTTCATTCTGGAGGTTGAAATAAATTGTCATAATAATGTATTCCATGGGGTAAACAAATTAATAAGAAGATTAAATACCAAAAACTATGAACCTGTTCCAAATTCTAATCCAAAATACAATCCCACAAACAAATAAGGGTCGAGCACACAATTTTCAAAATTTTCTACATACAAATAACCTTACCATTGAGAACAACTTTAGAAGTAAGAAAACAACTTTACAACTGCTCTGCACAACTTGGTGGTGTTAATACCAAGACTGAGTTATAACTCTTAGCAGTTTCCACATTCCTCGCCGGATTTGTTTGTAGTCCCGGTCGGGTCATATAACATTCGTATGTTGTACTGTATACTATGGATAAACTACATTGTAAAGGATAATAACGACAAAACGAAGATTTTAAACTATATTGTTTGTGTATGTAACGAAACCGAGGTTAGCTCTAGTTCTCTTCTCCCCATGGATGACCAAAGCTATTGAATGCGCCTACAAATTAGCCTCACATAGAATTGTAAACACTACTAGAGTCAAACGACACACGATACCACTAAGCAATGGAACTATGTTCGGATTACATGTTTGCTTCAAAACTCGTGTAGTTTTAGCTTTCACTTCTTATTCTTTACTTCCACAAACATGTTTCACCACTGTATATTAATGACGGCCGCCAAATCGAAGGTTTCCTCATTAATATATCGTCATCGGTATGCTTTACCGGAGTACACAGCGTGAAAACATAACCTAGAAAAACATACAAGCATTCAGTTAGCAACGTCTCCAGCAACGACCGTGTCTGAGCCGAGGTAGGGGCAACTCAACTCACCTGTAGGCGGCAGAATGTTCCTTTCGTGGAAAGCATAGCGAAGCTGAAGCGAACTTATCGCAGTCTTCTTGCCTCACGTTCAGATTCCAGCAGGGTCAGGATGTCTCCCTCGCGGACGGGACCCTTAACGTTGCGGATGATCTGTCGGTTCTGCTCGTTCAGGAACTCAACCTTCACCTGGGTACACTGTCCCTGGGATCCGGTACGGCCCAGAATCTTGGTAACGCGCGCGAGCACAAACGTCTTGTCCATGTTGAATTAGGATGAACAAATTACGGTATTTTTCACCGATTTGCTGTACAAGCGACCAGCTCGATGCAAAACACGAGAAAGAAAGAAATTTGGCACTTCAACGAAACGTCCCCTGTCAACGCGATGACAGTTGAAGGGAAGTGGTCCGGTGAAAAACTTCTGACTATGTAAGTCAATTATGGAAGCAAAAATAAATTTAAGTTTTTATTATTTTTTTGTAACTAAAACGATGTTCTCAAAATTTTTATATCAGTTTTAGATAAATAATTCATATTTACACAATCATTTTTCATATATAAAACATTAACCGTTTTGTCACATGACCAGACACCCTTCGACCGGCCGGTACTTTGTTTGTTGACATTCGGCAAATTGCCTTTTTCAATAGTTTTTCGCAAACCTAAGGTGTGTGGCGGTCGTTCAAAAATGGTATTCAAATGCCAGGAGGATAGCTTTCTGAAGGAATTTCCAACGAAGGTCCTTTCTGTCGAGAAAGTTGACGGAGGTTTCAATGTAAAATTTGAAGATACCATTCTTTTTCCCGAGGGTGGCGGGCAACCTACCGATCATGGAACGGTAGCTGGTCGGGTGGTGAAATCCGTCGTACGAAAGGGTGCTGAAGCTATCCATTTCGTAGAAGATGATGATCAGAAAACGGCGCCGTTCGCCGAGGGACAAGAAGTAGTTCAACTTGTTGACTGGAACCGGCGATTTGATCATATGCAGCAACATTCCGGTCAGCACCTCATCACGGCTATATTTGATCGGGAGTTTAAGTACAATACCAAATCCTGGTGGCTAGGTAGCGAAAGTTCCTACATTGATCTTGACGCAAAGGATGTAACCCAAGAACAGCTACAGCAAGTGGAGAACATTTGCAATCAACTGATTGTTGATGGTACACCGGTAGAAGTGAATGTGTACGAACCAAATGATCCTGCACTGCAGACGGATGTTACGCGGGCAACCCGCGGCTTGCCGGACGACGTTTCTGGTCCGCTACGAGTGGTGAGCATTGCGGGAATCGAAAGTAACATGTGCTGCGGCACGCACGTACGAAATCTAAGTCAATTGCAATCGATCAAGCTGCTCAGTGTCGAGAAGGCAAAGGGCAAGTGTCTGGTACACTTTCTGGTCGGTGGTCGCGTGCTTCGAAAACTTTCCGAATGTTACGACCGTGAAGTGCAACTGAACGTGCTCCTCAATGGTGGACCCGCATCGCATGTCGATTTAGCCAAAAAGCTGCAATCTACCGTGCGAGCCACTCAGCGCATTGCAAAGAAATTATCAACAGAATTGGCCACGGTCGAAGCGCAGAAGCTCAACGGTCTCCCTGACGCCGCTCCACGGTATGTGTTTCTTCATCGCTGCGACGGGTCGGATTCCGATTTTATCAGTACATTTTTGCGGACGGTGAAACTTCCCGATTGCTTTTTCTTCCTGACGAACGCGGATACGGATGGTAGCGGCAAGGGACAGTTAGTTTTGCAAGGCAAAGCAGAGGATGTGGCAAAGCTGGGTCCGCAAATATGTGCGCTACTAGATGGAAAGGGCAACGGCAAAGGAACACGCTTTAATGCCAAAGTAAACAAACTGAAATGTTTGCCTCAATGCGAAAAGTTAGTTCGTGACCATTTTCCTAGCGAAGATGCTGTAGCTGAGAAGTGAACTGTGAATATTAATAAAGGAGAATGACAAAGTCTTCACTTTTATTTTACCATACCACGAATCTGATTACAAATGCTTTTCTTCACACATCGTTTCGAACGATTTTCTTCCTTAACACTCGTCAGCTTTAGCTGCTCATCCTTGAGGTACTGAATAAATGCATCCGTTACAGCACTCTGTGCTTGTATTCATTACGGCATCATGCGAAGGGCACCATCCAAACGAATGACCTCTCCGTTTAGCATCGGATTGTCGACGATGCTTTGCACCAGCTGTGCGTACTCGGATGGCTCCCCGAGGCGTTGGGGAAACGGCACGGTCTTGGCCAAAAAGGCACGAACCTTGTCCGGCAGAGCTTGAAGCATCGGCGTATTGAATAGTCCCGGAGCAACCGTTACAATCCGAATGCCTTGTGTACTCAGATCACGTGCGATGGGCAGTGTCATGCCCACGACGGCGGCCTTCGATGCGGAATAGGCTGCTTGCCCAATCTGGCCATCGTAAGCGGCAACCGAAGCCGTATTCACGATAACACCTCGCTGACCATCGGCATTCGGTTCGTTTTCGCCCATCAATCCAGCGGACAGACGAATTACGTTGAACGTTCCGGCCGTGTTTACTAACAGCACACGCTGGAAATCTTCCAGCTTGTGAGCCACCTTCTTGTTGAAGTTGTAGGTCTTCACTGCTACCGCAATGCCGGCACAGTTGACCGATACGTCCAGCCGGCCGAACTTGCTCTTGGCCACTTCCAGCGCACCGCTTACATCCTTCTCGGACAGAACGTCGACCGGGCAGTAGACCACCTTCTCACCCAACTCTTTCGCTACATCATGGCCTTTTGAGGTTGGCAAATCACACAAAAGGACGTTATATCCCGCACCGGCGAATCGTTCTACTGTGGCACGACCCAGACCCGAAGCACCTCCGGTTACCAGGGCAACTGCGTTCTTCAGCATGTTGTTAAAACCGCAATTAAACTTTTGGTGAAACTACTTTGCAGACCAGATTGCACTTTGGCCGGGTGAAACTTGCGAGATTGTGTCAAAAATTACGATGATTGACGAATGATAAGGATTATGCAATCGAGCAATCAACGTGATTCAAGAGGAAAATGTTTCGAGAAATCAGAAGTAAAAGAAATAAAAATATACAGCCGAATAAAAGCTAAGAAATCTAGCTAAAACAAAACTAAACAATGTGAGACAAAAAAAAGTTTTCCCTTAACAACAACAAATTGATGACAAAATAGTTTGACAGTCCTGATTATTTCCGGAAATAAATTCAAGCAACTATGGCCACCTCAATTGAAGCGGAAACTATATTTTTTTAATACATTAAAACATTTTGTTTAAATATATCTCATCCTTTAAAGTGTAAGAATAAATAATGCACTTTTTGCTGTTATTTAAATAGCAAAGCAGTAAATTATATATGTGTATGCATAACATTTTCACTGGGCGTAATGATGAAATTTGACGCTGTCTCCGAGGGCTCGACATTGTGAATCAGATTCAGACCGCAAACGTCCAACAGCAGTCGCGGTAGGAAAAGTTCATCATTGCGGGTATAGATACTGCTCGTTCCCGAATCCGAAATAAGCATGACCATCACAAAAGTTTCATCCGAGGATCAGTATAAGCAGCTGATTAGGTATGTATAAGTGGCTTGGTAAAAAATTAAGCCTTTATCTCAACAATCCGTTCCCATTTCTCATAGTGCCGCAACAGTGTCGGTCGTGCTGTTCTCCGCCGAATGGGCCGAACAGTGTAAACAAATCAGTGATGTTATGACGGAGCTCGCCAAACAGGCGGAATTTAAAGCGCTGCAGTTTATCGATGTGCCCGCTGAGGATCTATCAGAGGTTTCTATGCGACATCAGATCGATTCTGTGCCGACTGTTTTGTTCTTCCGCGCGGGAACGGCTCTAGATCGCATAGACGGCGTGGACGTGGGAACGCTAACACAGAAGGCCAAAAAATACGCGGGAGCAACATCGGTGGAATCTGCTGGAGCGACCGGCGATAGTGGAGCCAATCTGGAAGAGCGTCTGAAAGCCCTCATCAACCGGTCCAAGGTGATGATCTTCATGAAAGGTGACCGTAATACACCGCGCTGTGGTTTCTCGAAGCAACTGATAGCGATCGTTAGCGATACTGGGTAAGTGGGATGAGTCCCGGATGTTTCGTGCATTGTAATGCTAATCCGTATGGTTTACTATGCTTTCAGGGTTGAATACGACACGTTCGACATATTGACCGACGAAGCTGTACGACAGGGTCTGAAAACATTCTCAAATTGGCCTACCTACCCGCAGGTTTACGTCAACGGTGAACTTATCGGTGGTTTGGATATCATCAAAGAACTGCTTGAGGGCGGAGAGCTAAAGGAAACGTTAAGCCCTTAAGCCGATGGATAGCGGCAGCCTAACAATGTGAACCTTTTTGTTTTCGTTTGGTTAATTTATTATTGCGTAAATGCAGCGTCGGACTCCGACGCCCAACAAAGCGCGGTTGAAAGATTATTAAATGAAACTACCCGACAAATGAAATGATTCAGCTTTTTAGAAAATAAATCATCGGGATATTGGTTGCTCTTATACACGCGTTAGTAGTTGGTTCGGTTGATGCGTTTGTTTTGATTTTTGAATTCACAAACGCTATGTTAACGAGCGTATATGCTAATCCGCGTCACAGCTCAGGTTTATTCGCCGTCACGTTTCTTTTGCAGTTCTTTGCTAAACTGCGCCAGCTTCTTCTCTATAACCTCGCGAATGGTGTCACGGATTTTGGACTTCTCGATGCGCATCATTTCGATCTTTTCTAGCTGCTCCTGCACATACTCAACACGCCGCTTGAAGAAAGCCTTCGCACTGTCCAGATCCTGTGTAGCAAGAGCAGAATAGTTTCGAAAGTGAGAGGATTTTCCTCTGCATGTTCCTGCTGTTAACTTACATTCTCCACGTAGTAACCGGTTCCGATTTCGATAATCACATTGTTTGCATCTTTTATCGTTCCCGGTACGTACATGCTCCTGGAAAGAATAAACAGATGGATTGTCAAGGTATGTCTATGAAACAGAATGTTTTCGTTCAAAACTCACCCAGTCAACGGAACCAGTATCTGCTTTTCGTTCCAATCTCCTTTGAATTTTTCCAGTGCTTCCTTCGAAGCCGAGTATTTGGTTCGTGCTATCTTGATGGTATTCAAGGATTCTTGAAAGAGGGACAGTTCCTGAAATAATTGCAAAACGCGACATTATCTCTTCTTGCTAGACATCTGAACTGTGTACTATGCAATCCATTGTAATCCATACCTGATCGAGTTGGGCTTTCAGCTGACTCAATTGCTGCAGATTTAGCGTATTGAGATCGATCTGCTGCATCTGCGGCTTTTCGGTAGTGGATATCTGTGCCATCGTTGCAGTTAAGCGCTACGGGTATGTGATATGGGTCTTCGGTTGAAAATGAATGATGCTAGGCAAAAGCGGCCAGAGTCCGTAGGCGGCAACTTCCCGTTAAGGGAATTTCACTTCTTCGCGGAGGCTAGTTGCTCCTTCGTTTCACGCACGGCACAAGTTTTTTTTCTTACTGTGATTGAACCAATGAAAATGTCAAAATCTTCTGCATGCGTGCGGTTCAGTGTTGCCAAATGATTTGCCGCAAAGTACGTGAACAAATGATGATAACTAAACGTTATGATATTTAAATGATTCAAATAGTATTTTCAACAAAGTCTACAAATTAATTGTTATAGTACAAATAGGCAACCATTAAAACCACATGGAAAATGGAATATATAGACGTTACGCGCTTGAGTTTCCCTGACATCACTGTCAAGCCCGGCTGTCATTGAAAGTTGTCAAATATTAAAATTCGACCGCTCTTTTTCGATTTCAAGTTTGTCAATAAACCAACGATAGTGACAAATCTGCGAAACGCCAGTTTGTTAATATCCAGCCAAAAAATCGTAATGAAACCTAAACCTGAAGTGCATAAATCGAATCGATCATCACGTTCACCCTCGATGGATGTTTCTTCGCTTTGTGGCCACCGATATAATCTCAGAAGCAAAGGTGTAATTTGACTACCGTGGGATGATGAAGTATATTCCGAAGCGGCTGATGAATACTAAATAAAATGATCATTTGTTCACAGGCCCTCCCAGATACGTGCTGTTTTCCGATGCCGAATGCCCAATATGCCTTGAAAATTTTTCCTCACCGGTGATAGTAAATTGTGGTCATTCCTTCTGTAGAGCGTGCATAGAGAAGTGTATTAAAAACAGCAGTAATATGGCGGATTGCCCGGTCTGTAAAGAAAAAATGATCGTACGGCTGTTCATTGATGATGTAGATTATACCAAACGGATCATATTGACTCCAGAATCGCTTAAAGAAGAAAACAGAACTTTTCCTTAGAAAAACACGCCAGAACGGAGCATAGCTAAAATAGAATAGATAGTGCGTTGTGAAACTGTGCTGTGCCTTTGCGAAAGCATCTACCCCGGATTAGGATTAAGAATTAGGAATACATGCAGGAGTCGAGTATACTTTATACTCGTTTTAATTCTTTCCATTGTAAGAAGGTAAACACTTCTCGTCGTTGTTGTAACGGTGTTTGGAAATGCAATGGTTTTACGTGTAATATAAATGAAAGCGGGAGCAATATATTTTCTTTGAGAGGCTAATGCAATCATGTGGTTAAAAGAAGAAAACAATGCTCATTTCGCTTCCGATCCCTATGTAATCTAGAAGAAGCTGCGTTTTTGCAATTGTTTAAATATAAAATTTTCCTTTTTAATGCATAAGTGATGGTTTGGTATGTGTATATCACGATGTTTCCTTCTGCTTAATACACTTCTTTTCTTTCTCGCTATGTGCCCAACGTTTCTACGAACGAAACTCTCGGTAAGCTTGTGCAAATAATAATACATTTTTATTCCGTTCTTTAAAACGGCCACTAAATCACGTGTTATTACGATTCGTCCCGTGGAAGCATCATAAAAGTTTGCAGAATCTTGCACGTCAACAATAAAAGGCATAACGATGATTCGTTGAAATTTGTCATTCTGAGCGTTCGTGCCCGAGGGGATTAGTGCTGGGTAGCTCCTTATCGTCGACACGCCGATGACGATCGGAAAAATCTTTCGTAAACACGTTCATCTCGACCTCCTTCCGATTGGCCAGCTTCTTCGTCGCGATCTTGCTATAGCGATCCTCCGGTATTTCGTACTGCGTGACGCATGGCTGCGAAGCGCTATTTCGCCTGCAGTCCAGATCGTAATTGTACGAGCGTGTTAGGTTCAGACTGTTTGGAGGGGTTAGTGTCCGCAAGTGATTGCTGTTGTTTGTAGGCAGCTCGGCACCTAGCATTTGTCGCGCACCGCCCGGTACAGGTTTTCTCATCCTTTGCGGCTCCTCGTTGGCTTCCGTCGCGGTATCGATTGGTGCCGGTACGCGGAACACGGTGTCGTAGCGAGGTTTCAGCAGCGAGCAGATTTCCTCGATACCTTCGAGCGATTGCTGCAGCTCGCCCTGTGGATTGGTAGGCCGAATGTTACGTCGTAGCACGGACAAATACTGTAGCAGCTTGGCCCGACCGACCGACATAATGTTGTACGCATTTTGCAGCTCAATGCGGAGCAGTTCCGGGTCCTAAAGTAGATGGATGGACTGGTGATTCATGCAACATCGAAATGAAAGCTAAAAATCTTACAAACAGCTGACCCTATCGAATATTTCAGGATTTTTTTTTGGTTTTTATAAACTTTGAACCAAAAATATGTGACTTCTGCGTAAACCTTTATCGCTATATTTCTTAAACAACGTGTGTAATGTATTTTCAAATTCTTGTGATGAAATGAATGTTCCTAACCAATATTCTAGGAATAATTTGTTACCTATTATTTATAAAAAAATGAAAACTGTATCAAACTTTACGGCAAAAGGAAATAGTGTCAGAAAGCGGTATCAAGGATTTATACTTTATGCTAATTTTGTGCTTTGCGCCCCGAAAAAATACTTTTCGCGAATTGAAACAGCAGATGGATACTTACATCCTCACGATAGCCATCGCTTACCGTCGGATCACGCACATCTGATTGAGCCGATTCAGTGATCGCTTTCTTGGTCGCAAGACAAGCTGCTTGCCGTAACTCAACCGCCGTAGCCTTTCGCATCGAACCACTGTTTCTTGGCAGTGAGCTAGTCCGCTGCCGATCGATATCGATCGAGCCACTAGCAGGACGATTCTGAAGCGGATGGTCGTCCGCCGCGACCTGACTGCGGCGCTGATGCACTCCGGGTAGGGTGGAATATTTTAGTTGATTCACTTCGGCCGTTTTTTGCTGAAGGTGAGCTGGACGCTTCGGTGACGACAGGAAAATCATTGCACCGGCCGGACGTTCGTATATTTTGGGACATTTCATGTGCAGCGCGTGCCGTATCACGAGCGCTATGTCGATATTCGAAGGGTAGCGCATCAGGTACGAGAGGCAGGTTGTGTAGTCACTATAAATTACTATGCGCGATACAAAAAAAGGGTAAAAATTGGGAAAAGTGAATGAAAAAACATACACTTACACTTATCTCTTATTCGTATTAACATCGCGACGACGATGTAGTTAATGAGACCGAGTTCATCTCCCTCGCCGAATATTGCGTCCCACAGCAACAGTAAATCCTGCAGAGCAAATTCACGGCCAAACAACAAACGTAGCCAACGACTGAGAAAACGGCACATGATTAGCATGACTCGATGAGGCTCTCAAAACGTTTACCCACTATCGTCGAAACTTACATGCCAAAAATGGCCAACGGAATGTCGAGCTTTAAGAGATGGTTATGCAAATGGAGATCTTCTTTGATGAGAATTTTATCCTTGATGTAGTTCAGCTGTTCGACCACCTCGACCTCGGGCTTTCGGTTCACACCGGTAGTTGCCGGACTGCCGGGTGTTTGAGCTGGAAAGTAACCCGTCGCTGTCGGCACGACATCCGTGATGCGATAGAATGACTCAATTTGGGACATAATTTTAGCAAATATTGCACTGCAAACATTGATAAGGAATTAGTTTTTGGGTAATAAGACTTATTACTGTGTTACTTACTAAGAGTCTTCCTCCAGATACTGTGGGTCTAAAATTGTCAACAGATTTGGACTGAAAGCAGAGCACATAAAGAGGAGCGTTCTAATAGGAAAAAAGGAAAGCTTGATGCTTAGAAGAACTTTCTTACTCAATGTCGGGATGCAGTTCCTGTATGTGCGCCAATGCTTGCTGGTCACTGTGGATAACAAAAATCAGTGGTGCCAGTATCTCGTGCATGCCCTGCCGGTAGCACATGGCGGGAAATTGTCGGGCGTAGCAGAAAAGTATGTTAGTCATCAGCTCCTGTATTGTCGGTTTGCGAAAGAAGTCGACACCGGGAAAGGTGCGGACGACGTCCTGCTTTATCACAGCGCATAATTCCTGATCACAAAAGTGTTGATTCCAGAGGCTTTGCTTCGATTGCGACAACGGATCGTCCCGGACGTCCGTGGTTTGTTGATGTGGATTCAGCACGAATTGCTCTTTGAGCTGACGGTAGTGAGCACGGGCAATGCTGCGTTGCTGCGGCCATTTGTCCGAGCTGGGTGTAACAAGCACATCAAGGAAAACGGCCCAGCATACGCTACGAAATGGGGAGGCACGCAGCTCACCCCGGACGGCCAACTGGCGTAGTTGGGATTTGTCCTTTTCGTTCGAAATCGTCACGATGTTCCTCCATTCTAATCTGCAAACATGAAACACGTATATGGTCTCTAAATAACCCAGTCCATTGGAGCTGCTGCCCTTATCAAATTGCACACAAATGCGCGGGACGTTGCATGCTCATGGTTAAATATTGATACGATACTTTACTCATACTTAACGACACCGGATCGGCTGTGTCCCGAGGCCGTGGCCGATGATGGTTCCGCTTCCTGGAGATCGAGGTCAACCAACATCGCGGAAGATGCAAGCTTTGCAGAGGGTGGATTTTAAATTTCAAATCTGTTCCGACCTGTCTCGATTGACCGGATTTTGGGTCCGCTTTCGTCGATTGAGGTTAATTGCACTTGTGGGACTTACACCTACACCACCACTATTCCACAAAAACGGTATCAGTTAACTTAGCTCTACTAAACGCCAAACAGGCCATCCAGCAGCTGCAATGCGTGCGGCTACAAATGCATTATATGGATTGCTTATCATATGCTGTCTACTTTATGCTTAAAATTATTGGCTGCACCAAAACGACACTTTCTTATCTAGCAAGGGGTTTTTCGGTTTTCTGAGACGAAAACAACAACAAACAAGCAAAACAAACTGACCAACAACGTCAACTGTCAAAATTGTCAAGTCATTCGAGCAGATTTTTACAGTCGCGGAACGATGGACCATTACATATTCCAATTCCAAACAGTCGGTCGCGGAAATTCGCGTCGGTAGCGGAGCAAATGCAAAAATATAAATTCACTAAATGTTTGATAAATTTCCGATCGAACAGTGTTTTGCTTTAGTAGTGAATAATGAAGGAGCAAAAAGTTATTTTAAACGAAGAAACTATCGATACAAGTAGCTTTTAGTGTTTTGAAATTTATTCATTGTTCAAACTGGTCAACATCATTTCGATACAATTCAAAACAATAACAAACCGATTTTACATTAAAGCAGAATTTCCTCGTGATTTTTTTCGTATTGCAATTCTGCTCCTTGCGCCACAGATCCATTTTTTTGGTCTAATTATCTCCACTGTTGCAGGCCATCTCTTGACTTGTTTGTCCAATGAGTTTGGCAGGCTCAATAAATGAATTTGCGCCAAAAAGTATGCAATGCGCTCTACATGTTATCAAATGTCGTTTTTCTTGAAATAATTGTCCTAGATTTAGAAACAAAATTCTTGTTTATTTCTAAATTTTTTAAATTTATTAACATCGTTCAATCGATTATTTCCTCTTATACCAATTATTGTAACCAGATCTATTCTATTGTTTTCCAATCAGTACAAATTCTCATTGATATTTGCGGTGCCTTCGGTGCCACTCTCACTGGCTGCGTACTGATTTAAGGAGAGATAACAAATTCAGCTAAATTGATAGAAAGCTTCTACGATTGTATGTAGTCTCTGAATTTTCGTTTCAGGACAGTAGTTTTACACATTTTACATTTAGATTGTAAAAAATCGAAAAATTTGAAAGTATTGAATCATGTAATTATCATCATTATCATCGATATTTTTCCAATTGATTTTTTTGCAACAGCTGACAAATCTTTTTGCGTGAACCGTTTCATTATTCAGATGAAAACCCTGTTTAAATACTACTCAAAATAACTTTGTTTATGACGAACGAGACACGAGCCACCTGACTGATGTGTTCGTTTGCAAGAGGAAAAAGCGATGCTACTCGACATAAAAAAGGATTTCAATCATTCTGCCGGGGACATTCATTCGATTTAGTAAACACTTTTTTGACACCTGTTGTTTTTTTTTGGGTTTTTTCTGTTTTGGGAGATTTTATCACCGCATCATGTTTCACCACCACGACGAGATAATGTACGTTTATACGACAAAAACAAGTTGTGAAATAACAAAGTAGACACAGAGTATCAAGCGGGAGAAGTATCTTTTAGACTTAGAACGTTAGGTGGAACGTGGTACTAGGACTACACTTGAGTTGGATTGAAAAAATGGAAATAATCGACACCGAAAAAATGGACAATGTTAAGAGGGGTCCCGGACTGTTGGCGCTGTGGTGTTCTGCTACGCACTATGTGAACACACCGCGGATTGTAAGCGGTTAAAGTACACGATTACAAGTTGAAAAATTCGCGGTCGAATGAGGGTTAACACGTGGGGTGTTATGAATCGTTGTAACAAATCTTGTTTGGACGATTGATCAGGCGTTACTGATCTTCAAATTGAAAGCCCTTTACGAATAAAGACATGATAAAAGAGACAGAGAGAGAGATAGGAAGAGAAAGAGAGAGAGAGAGAGATAAAAAAGAAACATTAGGAGAAAAAAGGTAGTACAGAAGAACTAAAATAGAGTTACAACTAATTCAGGTGTTGCTCTGAATTCTCCTTAAAAAACAGAATCCCACCAGGAAACAGATGTTAATATGTCAGATGTCAGATGT
The DNA here is from genome assembly GCA_000473445.2 of Anopheles farauti. Lineage (NCBI taxonomy): Eukaryota > Metazoa > Arthropoda > Insecta > Diptera > Culicidae > Anopheles > Anopheles farauti. Next base: position 26,015,063 of record KI915040.1, read on the forward strand.
TAAGCAAATTGATTACTAAATACTTTTCAACTGTGCAGCAGTACATAAGTATAACACCACAAACGTAATAAAACAATAAATAACACAGTTATTCTGTTATTGCCCTCAAATAGGACTTTAACATACATACATTGATAAAAAATTATTCTAACCGTAGTTAAGTGAATTAAGCAATACGGCCAGGCCGTTTCTTCTATAATTAAATAAATAAATAAATAGTTAAGTGAATTATATTTTAAATAGCTATTTAGTCTTTCAATAATGCTTACATAATCTGTACAAACTATAATAGTTGAGCAATACGTAATCAATCAATCATAAACAAATAAAAAGTTGTTGTTGAGACTAGAGACTTGAAGTATATTACATCATTTATACTTCGATATTTTGGAACTAACTCTAACAATATTTTAACTAATACTTTAAGCTTTCCATTAATCAATCATTGCATAAAACATCGCAAATAGGCTCATGCTCACTTATCTACTCGCGAGGTTCATTACTTGTGGTGGCCTTCTCCATTAGGCAATAATTTAGAATCTGAACCGTCTACTCATCCCCGAGCAATTAAATCGTCCAAAACACAATTTCCTTCGATTTGCTCCACTGCACTGCGCTGCGACGGCGTGTACTAGCTAGTTCGGTCCGAGATTTTTTGTTGTTGTTGAAGCGATGTGGTCCAGAATGCAGCAGCTTCACAGTCTCGGAAGGAAGAGCAGCTGGCTTACCGTGTGACAATCTAACATCTAAACGGTGCGGGGGTCGCCTTGAATCGCGTGTGACGAACCCGATGGATGGGGTTGTGAGCAGTAAGAAGAGGAAGAAGAAAGGCGAAAAAATAAAACACGAATCACTCGCATCTGTTCTCTGTTCGCTCCTCACGGGCTGCGGAGGTCGATTAGGTGGAAATAATATCCATGTCCAACGCGCACTGAGAGCTGGTGAACAGGCCTTCACTTAGCTACCATTTACTCGATGACGTGTACACTGTAGCGTACGCGCGGCGTATCGATAAAAAACGAATCTTGCAACACCAGAACCGAATCCGCGGGGTTGGGCAAGAAACTTCGTTGAAAATTGCTAATAACTAGAGTAAGCCTCGGAATCGCGGTGAGATCGCACCCGCGTGAGAAAAGTGCCATTCAGTGTCAATTGCAAGCTAGCAATTATACAATTATAGAACTTCTCCCACTTAGTCACGGGAAGTGGATGTGACAGGGCCGCATGGTTTACTATAAACTACACAAAAGAACTCTACGCGCTACTAAGCCCCGTATCGAGGGATGATGATTAATGGCAAAGAGAGTGAAAAGTATGCACCGCCCCATCAGCGCGCATCAATATTGGCAGTGACAAAACAAAAACACCACCGATCGGAAATGAACATGTGTGTGTGCGTGCGTCCCTAATGGTATCCACTGGCCGCGTGTAACAGCACGTCATAGCGCGACGCTCGTACGTACGGCAATTAGGAAAGAGTGGGCTCTAGGGGCTCCCTTCAAGAAGGACTCTCGTACACAGGGACCACTCGTTCACGTCATGCCACCGTTGGCTGACGTCAAGCCAACTTTTACTGCAAACCACGCCACAGCGAGCGAGTCGCACCATTAGGGAGTTGTGAAGGAAAAAGTTTCGGTTGTGCCAGCAAAGGTTTTAATTTTTTTTTATTTTTTTTACAGCACCTCGTTTTACAATCAATCTCTGCGCGAGTTTATTTATCTCCGGATGTGGAGGACACGGGGTACACGGTGTACACAAACTGCGCCATCGTGCAACTGCAGCTCGCTCGCTGTGTATGCTTGTTTTTTGTTTTTGCTGCCGTGTGAACCGATTCGCCAACCGCGGAACGCCGGACACCTGTGTCCGTCTGATCACCGTGCCGATCGTGCAACGGGGGTGCATCCGTTGAGCCAGGGTGTGAAATTTTGCACCGGGAACGAATGAAAGCGGGTGTGGAAAAGCTCGCACTGCTCTGCTTGAAGTACATGGTAAAGGTTTGTTGAATGATTCGAAGGCTAGTGGTTCGTGGGGGAGATGATTGTTTGTTAAATGACACAGGCTAAGTTCTAGTGAAGCTAGATACATTAGGAACATATTCTCTGTTACGTCGGGAGGCGTTAGAAGTTACGCACAGTTTCGTGCAGGGAGAAGCTGAAAACAAACTGAGAGTATTTTTTCTGTTGTGTAATGTATTTTTTAAACATACCATTAAAATAGTAATGGTATGTTTAAATCAATAACCTATGGCATGCTTACAGTTTCTAACAACCTACTTTGATTAACTGGACAAAGTGTAGTTCATTGGCACCACGGTTCGGGTGCCTCTTGAACGGGTAACTCTGATTTGATTATTTTTAAAATTTCATTTATTATAGGTATAACACAGCTCTTGTAAAATAGAGATCCTAAAATGCAGTAAACATATTTTTTCGTCAGCTTATTAAGAGACGAATAAATTTGTTTAAAATTATATACGTATGCAATAGAATAGAAATGAGATGAATAAAAGAAGAAGGAAAAAAGAGTAAAACTAATGTTTTTATTCCGTTTGTTATGCTTAAATAAACTGTCGTAGCTATTAATTCTTTATTTATAATTTAAGAAAGTTTAATTCAAGTGGTTACAAAAAAATCTGGACCATGTGCAATTAATTACGTATTCCTTTTTAACTAATTTTAGCAAATCCAATAATTGTAAAATTATAAATTATAAATCATTTTATATTTATAATTTAAGGAAGATGAATTCTAGTCATTACAAAACAAAAATCTATACCATGTGCAGTTAATATTAATTACGTATTTCTGCTATAACTAACTTTAGCATATCCACATGAAGTTCGTCGTGAAAAACACTTTACCATATAAACCACATAAATAAAATTAGGAAAAAAACATCCTGATTGGGAGTTTGTGAAATATTCCTATGTTTTAAATAAAAATTACCGTAAACATATACTAACATATTGACTGCGTAGGGAAAACAGTGTAAGGCAAGTTTTCGAACCATCGCATTAAAACGTAATTACATTAAAGTAATAAAGGAAAATAATTCACACCGAACAAACTGAAATTCTTTCCTTCGCTCAATAAATCTGACCGTTCTGCGCGAGCTCGACTCGACTGAGCGCTGGTTTAAGTACTCTCCAAATTTCTTTTTTTCTAATCACATGTGCACGCAGCCTACTACAAGCCTCGCTGCGTTGTGATGCATCTATTTCCCCACCACTCACCCCGCGCCTAGTCACACAGCACGTCACAAGGGCTCCAGCCCAGGGAGTTTGTCCCCGTGTGTTGGAGAACGATTGGAGGACCTTCACCACACGCACCCAATGTTTGATCGACGCGAATCGATACGCACCAGCATTGGTGGCGGGGGTGGGGGTGGAGGGGAGGTAAGGAGAGGCGGACTTTCTGGAGGAGATGATGGAATGGTTCTACGTGCCGGTCCGCCCATCCCCGAATGGACGTACCTCGGGCCGGCTTTGTGTCGTGAAAAAGTGCGTCACACCCCGTGGCATGTTTCGGGGAGGGTTCATCTTTTGGCAGAGCGGGTGGGGCATCTCCATGCTCCTGTCCCTATCTGTTATCTGTCGGGAGAATATGTCCCTGGAGCCGAAGCGATACGGGGGTCTCGCGTTGTCTCGTCTAGCAGGACGGTGCATAGGCCCTTCGTCCCGCGCGCGAGAGAGAACGAGTGCGCGAAAAGCAGAAAAAGCGACGGAGGCAGAGCAAACAAGAGAGAGAGAAAGAGAGAGCGAGAGCGAGAGCCGAAGAAGGTGTCCGCTGAAGGGAAAATCCGACCGACCCGGGTGACTTGAACGACGCGCGGGCGACAACGACGAGCGAGCAGTGCCAGGTGCTGCCAGGTTGAAAGGGAAAAGTTTTATAAAAGTCCGCCACCACCGCCGTTCGTCGTTTACTGTGCTGGCTGATCGCAAACCGAGCGGTTCGCAGCGTACGATCATCAAATTTTTCGCAACGAGCGCTAAGAAAGGTAACCTCTCGTTCAGAGTGCAACATACCGAGTGTGTGTGTGTGTGTGTTTTTTTTTTGCGGCTGGCAAAATCGGTGCGTGCGTGTTTGTGTTGTTCTAAGCTGTTTCGTATTACAATTCGTGCATAATTTGTTGTCTGACAAACGGGCGGCAGTGCTTAAATTTGGGCCACAAAGGTTGATTCGATCAACCGGGCAAGAGCACCACCGGCAAAGACAGTGGCTTATAAGCAAAAAGTGTCGCAAAAGTTTCTTCGTCTTCCCATTAGAACCCGTAAGTACTGACCCGCCAGCCGCACCTAATCCATCCCTCCATAATGGGGGGGGGGGGGGTTACAATTATTTGCGAACCAATACTTATTGCGGTCGGGTCGTCGAAGCCGCTTCCCGTTCGTTCGGCGGTTTAGTCCTTTGGTCAGCAAATTTTCGAAACGTGTGATTGTTTTGTTGCTGCTGGCGCTGCTTCTATCGCACCGTACAGCCCGCTCGGCTGGAAGTGTTTGTGTTTGCGTACGTGTGTGCCGAGTGCGTGTCAGTATTTGTTTTTATGTTTTTATATCATTTTTCCTGTGCGCTGCTGCCACCGAGCGGCCTGGCAAGGTATGGTTCAATGCACATTTTAGCGCAACCCAGCTAACGCTAGTTTTGGAGGAAGAAGACGATGAGAATTATAATTAGGAAAGGAACATCCTAACCTTGCCCACCGGGTTTTGGGTGGCTTGTCCTCATCGGTATCCTTTCCGCTACCGAGATCCGATCATATTGATCTTCCGAATATCGTAAATATTGGAGCCCTTTGACATTGGGCGACGGTGGCTGCGGCTGCTGTGGTGGTGATGATGATGGTTGCTATGGATGCCCATTTCTTTGCCCCTTTGTAGCCACCAAACCGTTCGTTCGGTAACGTACCAGCATGTAATGCTCGCTAAGACGCACGGACGGCACGTCCACTACCGTCGGACACGTCCGGCGCAGGGAAATGTTTATCGTGCGCTCCGTAAGTGTCATCGCGTCAAGTAAAAGTTTGTTTGTTCGTAGTTTGACGCTTCACTTGAACCGGGAACGGGAACCCATTTTTCCCAAGGCACAGTGAAGTGGCATGTTATAAAAAAAAAACGGTCAAACATACTCAGAATGCTCGATGCAGGAGTTTTAGTGATACAAACGGATAGGATAAGATTCGGATAGGATTGCGTGCGTGGCGGGACCCGCTGGAGCACAACAAGAACTAAGACAAGGCCTGCCACTTCATCTGGCCCCAGCCCAACGTCCTGGGTCAGAGTGCAAGAAGTCCCAAAGTCTTTGCTGGAAGACGCCAAAACCTGTTCGTACAGAACACACCTCCTCCCCATCGCGACGGTGTCCTTGTGCGGTGGATGTGTGTGTGTGTGTGTGTGTGTGTGTGTCAGACCAATCCCGCCGGTGTCCCTGTCTGCTGCCGTCCAGGAGTTAAACGCATCCATACGCATCCAAACCATGGCCTTGGCAGCGGCAGAAGGCAAACGTATCGTGCGACCTGTCGTGCACCGGCCGTTACTATGTCAAGTAAAACGGCATCCTCCGCGTGACACGGGCCCCCGTTTAGGGTCAGGACGATCTGCACTGGATGCGCTTGCGCCGGGTGACCTTTTGGAGTTCTGCTGTTTTTTTTTTTTTAGTTTTCGATGCTGCTCACCCGCCTCTGCTCGCCTTGAATGTTTTGAAGCATATTCCCGATTCAGGTTCGAGCCGCTCAGTCCGTCAGTCTTTCTTCGTTACAACCGTTTTCTTTTACACCACCGTATCCAAACAGGCAGCAGGCTTTGTATCGCACGGGACGCCCCACACTGGACGAACCTTGACCAGGGCGTTGCAAGTGTGTGCGCATGTGCGATCAACTGTTTTTTTTTTTAATTTTAGTTTTAGTTTGGTGCGTTTTTTGCTGTTGTCGTTGTTGTTTTGGGGAAATAAATCTGTTACCTTGCGTCCGGGGGACAGTGGGCATCATTTTATGTTGAGTTATATGACCATATGACCCACGGTTTCTCCCGTGGTACCGAGAGGTGGTGGGCAAAAAAGGTAACCTAGCAGGCGTAATAAAATCACGGTAAGGTTAGCAGCAGCAGCAGCAGCAGCAGCAATAGATGGTTTTTGTGGGTGAAGGTGGGTTGTCAGTAGCGAATTAGGAGCAGCATCTGTGAGACCAAAAAAAAAACAAAACTGTCTCCACGTAGAGAAGACTAGGCTTGTCCTCCAAATGAGCCATAGAAATGTTCGTACGGACGGGCAAATCCGTTGCTTAACTTTGGTGTTGCGCAACAAAACGCTCAAATTAGAGGAGCATGGAGCAAGGACCTTACGCGCCTTTGCAGGATAAATGAAAGCAAAAGCTCGTAGAAACTGGGAAGATTACCACAGGTGCGGTAATCTTGGTTGGCTAATGCCATGAACGGAATGGCACCCAAAAGCGCTCACCACAAAGTACTTGTACCGCGTACGATCGATCGATCGTTGCTGGGTGTTTAGACACTTTATTATTAGACACTGCTAAGTACAGCGTTCTTCCTTCCCTTCGCCTCGTTTTACCTCCCCAAACTACGGGGAAGATGCGGAAGATGTTTGGAGACGGCACTGGGGTTCAACATTTCAAGCCGCAGCCGAACGAAAAGTTCGCCCCGTGTCGGTAGTCACGTCGGCTCTCGGTGTTGGTCCGGACCAGTTTGGTCCGGATTAAGGGTGACCTCTGCGTTGCCCGTACGCGCATATCCACCAGTGTCTTCGAGCCAACATTTGCCCGTCGGCCATACAAACGACCGACGGTGGCGTTTGTGTGTGTGTGTGTGTGTGTGTGTGTGTGTGTGTGTGTGTGTGTGTGTGTGTGTGTGTGTGTGTGTG
>KI915040.1:26022031-26223430 GCA_000473445.2 Anopheles farauti
GTGTGTGTGTGTGTGTGTGTGTGTGTGTGTGTGTGTGTGTGTGTGTGTGTGTGTGTGTGTGTGTGTGTGTGTGTGTGATGTCTCTTCCTGCAGAACGTTTGGGTGTTGGGCTTGGATGGAACAAACCTCCTACTGCCGCTGCTGCTGCTGCATGAGGAGAAACGAGTCAAATTCTCGAAACAGGCGGCTCGTACTTACTGGTTCACCTTACGGGAATTTCCGGACCGTGGTCGCTTGCGATCTTCGCTCGAGAACGTTTGACGGGGTGGGAATCCGTACGGAAGTACGGATTTGAATTTCACTCACCGACACGCGCAGGTAGCGCGGGTGAAAGTAATAATGTTCTCGCTCGTTACAACATTTCAGCGGGCGGACGTTACGGTAAACTAGTCGAGAATGGCGAATGGCGAACACGTGCCATCGGTTGGGGTTAGGTGCAGAATGTGTTCTACGTACGGCAAAACGACATGAAAAAAAAACAACCCGATCAATTGAATGCACGTACTTGAGCCTGCGCCCGACTCGCCACCTCGAAGAAGCATTACGGTCGCCCGTCATGGTCAAGATCAAGTGTGCACCTGTGATGGTGGATACCCTACACACACCCCCCAGTAAGGGTAGATATATTTTTTCTTGCCACCTTACCTCGAGCGCTTGGAAATGGCGAAGGAAGGGGTATGGCGACAATTTACAATGGGTAATAACATTTTCGTTTGGAGCGAGTGCGTGCGTTTCGTTATCACGGAAAATGATTGTTGCTCAATTTTCGGAACCTACAGGTCAGCTTAAAATGTTAGGAAAATGTTATTTACAATCGACCACCAATCAGATCGGAAGGTCACGATCGGTTCGACCCGATGGGCAACCGTATAAAGAGGTACTATTTGTGGGTATGTAGTACCAGCAAGTACCCGTAAGTCATAAAGTAAATCTGTGGTGGAGCTGGAAATGGATATAAAAGTTCAATTGCATCCAACTAACGCCGGTGTTGACATTGCCACACACACACACCTGTGCCCCCCTCAACGCGATCGGTGATCCGTTTTACGTTCTTCCACCCAGTTATGATCCCCTTTCGCCTATTTCGCAACGAGGCGCGCGTGGCCAAGCAGCTCTATATAGTGAAGATAATAAATGAGCAAAAAAAAAAAAACAAACGAGCTTACCGTGACATTGCTGTCAACTGTTGCGTCGATGGTGGAAAATATTTCTCCCCCTTCCCTTCCTCCCCGCCCCCTTTATCTCTCTAGAGATAGTGGCAAAGAGAGGCCAAGGTTCGTTGTCTATGTTGAAGTTTTTCGTTTAGCAAAAGCTTGGTGCCAGATTGTAGCCAACGTCGCTGGGGCCTTTGGCGGGAAGATTTGCACGTTGAACTGCTTGATTATTCAAGCGTACATGAATAAACGCATGAAAAGTGTCTGTAGTGTAGGCTAAACTGCCGGTTTTTAGCGCAAATTAGCTACCGATACCCGATACATACAATGTAGATACCCAATCTATCTTCACCTTTTGATGAAAAATGTTGAAAGTTGTTAGAAATAGCACAGCACAAATCTAATTTCATAATGTTACCCAACACTCGGTGCACATTAAAAATTCCCTAAACGAAACATCGATTGTCCGCATACGCTTTCAGTCGTAAAAATTCTGTAAAGTAAAGTGTTCCGATACGCTCGTAAAGCTCCGCAAACCGAAAAATAACTCACCCCATCGGATTACAACCGGTCAGTCGGCTGTCGGTCGGTCGCGAATGGTGTGGTAAACAATTGTAAAAGGAAATCGGTGGACGACGCAACTCGTACTGGCTGGTTCGGGGAAGAATTTTGCATATTGCGTCCCTAATTATCTCACGCAAGAATACCAATGACTGATGCTCGACCGGAGGGACGTTTGGGACATGGGATCCCTTCTTCCAATGTAACACAAACAAACGCACGGTCGTACAAAACCAATCCGGTAGCGAGGGAGGAAAGTAGGTGGAGCTGGTGCGTGTAGCTCTCGTGGAATACTGAGAGCGGTACGTTTCCTCGTTCCCGTAAAAGAAGCGTTCGAATGTCATCAAAATTTGTCATCGTATCGACCACCTGAAGGGACGTGATTATAATAGATAACGCCGGACCCCGGTAATGAGCGCAGCTCTCCACACAAAGGGCACTTCGTTCCGCGTTTGCTGACGGTTAAATGTCCCAGGTTGCCCGGAAGGGTTGAAAGCGAACGCGAACAAAAAGATCGCGCAAAGAGCCGGGGAAGAAAATAATATGCTTCAACAACAACCACGCGCGATTACGTCGTCGCTCTCGCTGAACATTCTTCGCCGTGGTTTCATTGGGTTTTTGTCGTTGATGGATCTCTTCCACGATGCATCGCAGTGCAAAGTGCATTCGCAGAACCGGTTCAAAAGGTTAAACCGGGACCGGGAAGGGTTGGGATAGGAAACTTTCTCCTGCCGGCTCGAGCCGCTAATGGGTAGATTCATCCGAAATCGGGAGGAGGATCGTCCTTTTTTCGTTTTTTTCTTCTTCTTTCTTGTTGTTGTTGTCTCTCTTCGCACGACATCGCCTGGTGTTTATCGAGCTATCGAGCTTCGCAACGAGCTACGTTGTCGGGAAAATTTCTCCGGCAACAATTCCATTTCGACCATTATTAATTGCACGGCTGGGTGGGATGGTGGTTGGTTTCACTACAGGCGCGTGATTTTTCGCCAGCGAAGTTCCGTCAACGAACCGTGATCCCGACATTCCAGTTCCAGCCGGAAACAACGATGGCACCGAACGTACTCGGCAACACGATACTGCTGGCGGAGGCTTGCATCGAGCAGGAGGATCGCAACAACAACAACAACGCGTCGGTCGGCACGCAGCAGTACAAGAACAAATCCTTTCTGAACGTAGCGCCACCGAAGGTAGCGCCGGCGGTTACGGAGGTGCATAAGGTACGGGTGCATTTGCGTGTTGAAGATGATGTTATTTATTTTTTTTTCGGTAAACTTTTGCTAACATGTGCATGTGCCATTCACGCCCCATTTCACAGCCAGCAGCAGAAGCCCAGAAGAGTGTGACAGCACGGGACACGAGCAGCACAGGGCGTCGGTACCATCATGTGTACGTGTGGCGAAACATCATCGCGTTCATCTATCTGCATCTTGGATTTCTGTATGGCAGCTACCTGCTGGTCACATCGGCCAAGTGGAGCACATTTTTCTTGGGTAAGTAGAATACGGTTTTAGAGCTGTGATATTGTATCTGGCGTTTATTAAAGTCAAGCTGTTAACCGACCAAAAATAGGTATATTACACAGGATAGAATGTTTCGAAGAATTTAAAAAATACTGAAAAAAGATTAAAGCTGAAACTTTCAAATCTGTGAGGGTCTCTTTTCAGAGAAAAGAAAGGGCAATTAAAACAGTTTGACCTCACGAATAACCTCTTTACATGCCTCCCAGTACACATTTTGCAGCGTGATAAGGATGCTAAACTCCGTTTCGACTTTGGCGAGTGACTTATTGCCTCAGGATATCCAATCGAATGGAGCTGTGATTTATCATCCACTTATACAACCTCCTTTATGGCTCCGCTGCAGTCGCTTGATGAGTCGATAATGTGCCGAATCGTTGGTATTGCCTATAGCGCACAGAATTTACGACCACTTCCTGACGCACCGTCGCAGGTTCGCCTAATGATTGCGATCTATAAGCAGATTCTGCTTCTGTTCCCCCGTACCAGCAGCCGACGATCGGGTGATCGGGTGATCGATCCTCACTCCTCGCTCGGATAAGCACGGATGATGATTTATTCTGCCAGCGTCATCAAACGCTCGGTGCGAGACGGGAACGGCGTGGTCGCACCGCATACAATGTGCTCAACCGAGACGTGATGGAAATGTTCGATCGATTCGTGTTTCGCGATCGCACCCGAATAAGTCCGCCCGCATCATTACCATCCGTCATCAGTCCACGCCGTGCTTATTGTTTCGGACGAATCCCAGCACGCGCGTGTTTGTTAACCCGGTCCGGTTTGTGCGGGCGTTACGGTTTCGTTACATTCCATCCCGCCAAACCGGAAACGCACATTCCGCGAACGTCCGGTTGCGAAAAACGCCATAAGAATGGAAAGAGAAAGTGGTCGAGAGAGCCCCGTTGTTGCACGTTGGGTCAAACAATCATCTGTTTTGTGCGCCCACCCAAAGGGCTCTCGCTCGGGGTTGCACTCCATGACGAATTGGTTTTTGCAAAGTGTCGCCGGGCCCTTTCGAGCGAGGCGAAAGTGCAAACAAAGCCCGGGGTGTCTGGGGAGTGCATTTGCTTTCGCAGAGCGTTGATTGACATTCACACACACACACATACACAAAAGGCACTGGAGAAGGATGCAGAAGCATCGAATGCATCGCCAAAGAAAGCGCCACTAGTGCAATCAATTGCATCTTGCAGCAACTGCACCGCGACCGGGGAGTAAATATAGGAAAGTGTGCTTAGAGAAAGGAAGATGTGATGAGAAAGATCATTACCCAACGAGACATGTCACTGTTTTGTTTTTGTACTCTTTTTGTATGCGCTTTCCGATGCAATGTTTTGTGATATACAGTGATGGAAAAATTGATAAAACTACATTGTGTTAATTTGAGTTAATATGCAGCGATATTTACAACGCTTATTTCACATATACCCTACTCAACATATACCCTACACATTATGGGAGCCATTTTTTTATTTTATACTAAACGTTAAACATCTGCATTCCTATGTTAAACAAAACAGATCGACTGTCAACTCAATACATAATACATCTTAATACATGGTAAGAGAAACTAATCAGCCTTTTTTTGCTGGAGCATGCAGATATCAACCTAGCACCAGAGCTTTGATAAATATTTGGGAGTAATTAATTTGAACGATTCTGTTACAATCGATTCAACGCATAATTGCACACTTTTTAAATTTTTCAGGATCGATTTGTTTAGAAAATGAATCTATGTTTTTCAGTAATCAGATCAGAATTTGATTTCAGATTAATTTGTAATATAAAAAAACTGGTTAAGATTAAATTTTGGTATCGTGCTTTCGTCACGTGGATATCAATAACTAAAAAAAACATCTATAAAATTTACAAAATTTATCTGCAACAACATTCACTTGAAAAGAGAGAGCCAGAACAGATTCGCTCGGTTTGTTGCCAGTAGAACTTCTTATTTTATGTTGAAACTTCAGAAAATATCTACGTAAACAACTTTATTATATTTAAAAAAGAAGTTTCTGCAGCATTGAGATAAAGTTTTGAATTATAATTTAAATCTGCATCGCATGTTTTGTGGGAAAATTGGATTGCTCTTATAGTTATGTCCGTCAACATGTGTCATCGTTAAAAGTAGCAATGGTTGCTACGACGGACGGTTCGATAATCAAACTTCTAATCCAAAATAGAAATGAAAGTTGTCATACAAGAAGACGAATGCTAGAAGAGTTGTCCATGTACGATAAATTTAAAATGCATGTCGTCCCCTTTGCTATCGATCGGTCCCGATCCGGTCGCTAAACTTTCCGGCCCAATCGATGACTGGTGTCCCCAGACAGTGTGTCACGCGATGCACTGGTGAATGGAAGTGGCGCGAAGTTTCGGGACTCGCCCAAAATGGCTTCCAGACCCTCCCCCGTCTGTCCGGCCAGCCAGTCGGCCCCGACACGATGGGCCGAAACATTAGGCATCGATTCCAGGGCTGGAACGGATTCCACATGCGCAGCACGCAAACCCATTTGCCGACCAGCGTCATTCGCTGCGCTTGCACGGGTGCTTAGTGGCTGGCTGGGCGGCTTGCGTTGGTCCGGGACCAACTAGAACGAATGCTAATGACGCTGGCTTTAGGGACACGGTGTGGCGAACTTTGCTGTCCCACTGTTGCCATGTGCGTCATACGCGCACGGTGGGTTCATTTGCCTCACAAAATTGCCCAGCCACAGCGCCTGTAAGTGCAAATGTGACAGGAAAGTATTTCCCCTGCGATTACCTGCACGGAACGGTCGGGGTATAATGCAGACCATCGAAAAAGGCGAGAGCCATTAGGGCCAGCGGTGGTGCGCTGATGGAAACGCACGTGACTCATGGGTGCGCATCGTGGCCTTTGCCATGGTACGCCCTTACGCTTCAATGTCATGGGGAACTGCGTTCACGGCGCTCGAGGGCGAAATTGGTCACACGTGAGCGTGGTGTCGCTTTTTTGCAATCAATTTAATACAAGTTAAATAGGCACAATTCAACGCTGCTTAGAATCGTATGACGGAAGAGGCAATCATCCCCGAAAAAAAAAAACAAAACGAAACGATCGCGAACACTAGACAAAAACTGTACTGACGCACAAGAAATGAACACCGGAGATCATTAGCGCGGACGTGCTGGATGACAGTCGTAACGAGGCTCCGATGAATTTGCGATGGATTTCCGGTGGACGCCGATCGATAGCGTTTTTTTTCGGTTTTTCAAACACTCACTATCGTAATTCTTGCGAATCTGTTTCGTGATTAATAGGCACCAGGTACCTTCAAGCATTCTGGCTATGCTATGGCTATGGAAAATGGCGGTGCGTAAGTAATGCAGCACCAATCATGAGGGGAGGGGTCGGCAAATGCTAAAAATTCTGAACGATCATGCTGTGCAACGAGCACCCCGATTGGGTTCGATTAGCCGGATCATCGTCGATAATATGGCTATCGATCTTGCAATTTCGGCAGATCACCTTTTCTTTGCAAATGGCTCATGGGAGGTGTCAAAAAAAAAACCAGCGTATCATTGCCCTTTATCGAACGATCATTGTTCAACCGATTATTTAATTATTTTCCTTCAATTGTGCGTTTGCTTATTCTCTCTTTTTCTATCTCTATCTCTTTCTCTCCCTCTCCTCCCCTTTGCAGCACTCTCACTGGGCTCGTGCGGCGCACTCGGCATTACCGCTGGGGCACACCGGCTCTGGTCGCATCGAGCGTACAAGGCGAAGTGGCCGCTCCGCCTGTTCCTGATGCTAGCGCAGACGCTAGCCTTCCAGAACAGCGTGTACGAATGGGTGCGGGATCACCGCGTGCACCACAAGTTCACCGACACCGATGCCGACCCGCACAATGCGACCCGCGGTTTCTTCTTCTCGCACATCGGCTGGCTGATGGTGAAGAAGCACCCGGACGTGAAGGCCCGCGGCCAGGCGGTCGACATGAGCGACCTCGAGCAGGACGGGATCGTGATGTTCCAGAAGCGCTACTACGCGCTGCTAATGCCACTGTTCTGCTTCATCCTGCCGACGTTCCTGGCCTACTACTACCTCGACGAGACGTTCTCGAACGCCTGGTACGTGGTGGCCATCTTCCGGTACGTGCTATCGCTGAACGCCACCTGGTTGGTCAACAGTGCGGCACACATCTGGGGCACGAAGCCGTACGACCGGTAAGCTACCAGCGCAGCTGCTATGCGGAATGCATACTTTACGGCGCAATTTTTAAAATTTTGAATCATTCCCGATATCGCAACGCAGACGTTACATTTTTCTTTGCAATGTGCCAATTGTCAAAACGTTTTTTTGTTTTATCATTAATTTCGTGATACCAAAGTAATTGGTTTAAGGAAAAACGAAGTAATTATGAAAAGGTATCACAATGCCAATCACAATTGTTTTTTTTTTAATTGAAACTATCTTCGTTCGATAAGTACGGCACCATGTTTTTATAAATTATGTCGGGTGTCTTTTTTGTTTTTTGCTTAATATTGTATGTTACAGGATATATTCAACCAAAGCTATACAGTTTTTAGACAAAATAATCTCATAGTAATTATCTTTGTTTGAAGTAACGTCGGATTCTCTTCAGTAGTTTTGGAAACTGTGCACAGTTTACAGATTTCATGACCCTCATTCATATTTCCCAAAATCAGCAGGAGTTTGTTATATGCTTATGTTCGTTATTTTATTAGCAGGCATACGATTAAAAAATTTTACATAAAATTTTTTTATAAAAACACAACTAAAAGTGTTCAGTTTGTGTTTTGTTTTTAATTTTGATATAAATCAAACAAAAACAAAAATCCTCCCTTAATTAATACAACAATTGAATCGATTGACAGTCCATCGTTTGAAGCACAATACTCGATAGAATATACTTGAAAAAGCACCGCCAATTGCATACTTTTGCACGTACGATTTAATTGTTCATAGTTGCTTCCAATTTCGATTACTGTGTACTTGATAATATAGCGAAAAAAACTTAATTCCAGTAAAAACTAACCTCATTGAATTTTTGTTTTATTTCAGTAACATTTCCCCAACGAACAACACATTCGTGGCGATTGCCGCGTACGGTGAGGGCTGGCACAACTACCACCATGTCTTCCCCTGGGACTACAAGACGTCCGAGCTGGGCACGTACAGCACCAACTTCACGACGGCCGCCATCGATTTCTTCGCCCGTATCGGCTGGGCGTACGATCTGAAGTCCGTGTCGGACGATCTAATACGCAAGCGGGTGCTGCGAACCGGCGACGGCTCGCACGAGTACAACGAGCAGGAGCTGCACGCCCGCATGATCGACTACGTCAACCAGCTCGACCACGAATCGGAGCAGGCCGTGTGGGGATGGGACGATAAGGACATGAACGAGGAGGACCGCCAGGATGCCACCGTGAGGAATAAGGTCGATTAGAGTGTACACATGCGTGTACAGTGTGTAATGGCGCAGGGATTGCACATAATTGCACTTTAGGGGGCGCACTAAGGACACGCTCGATGAGCGCAAGGGGAGGGCATACCACAGGGAGGTGTTACGTTTATGTTTTTTTTTACCTATGATTAGCAAAACAACAAAATCTTTCTGTCTCTGTTTCTCACTCACATGAAAAACGAAACAACAACAAAAACTCCAGAACCAACACGTACACTTATTCTCTTTACGCTGCTAGGTCGGTGCGAAATGAATCCCCGCGATTAGCGTTTTAGGGTAGTGCTTTCGAGGTAGGTGCAGCAATCGCTCCTGCCTCTGCCTTTCGGTCAAGTAATGGCGAGATCTTTACGGTGCGGAAGCGGGACGTGGCGGGAAGCGGAGTGACGAAAACGAAACAACAACCAATGACCAACCATGCGACGACGAGGCGAGAAACAAACCCCGCGCACTGGGATGCGACCCGTGGGATGAGCTGCGTGGGTAAAGGCTGGAGAGCAGGTCGTAGATCGCGCCTGGGCAATAGTGTCGCGTTTATTTATTTGTCTATCGCTATCTTAGTATTAGCTTAAGCTTGAGTTTAAATAAAAAAGAAACACACCACAAACGAAGAAGAAAACAGCAGCAGGTGTGATGTTCTGGGGGGCTTCTGTGGCGCACAGAGATACCGCGCCATTTTGAACCGGGGACATTGGGTTTTTGCATTCGATTTTTGGTTTGGAGATTAGATTGCCTTCACACACTCACACACACACGCTCGCTAATTGTACCCGGCGTTGAAGTAGACGGTCTGCTTGCTCTCCTGTTCCGCAGCGTGCTGCTTCGCCAGATACATGATGGCCGCGGCAAGGGCAGCATGGTTCACGATGCTGGAGAAGATGGTGGCAAACTTGAGGACGGGCAGCACCATGGGCAGTATGCCGGCCAGCAGCATCGATGGGAGCAGCACCAGTGGTACGCTCAGCTGCAGCACCGTCCGTATGCCCTTCTTCGCCTTGTCCCGCCCGACCGCTTCCTGCGGTGACTCGACAGCCACGATGCCCTTGCGGACGGAGAACTCGAGCTGGTTGGTGTCGCTGGGCGTGAGGCGGACGGCCACACCCGGCACCAGCTGCAGATCGATGATGCGCTCGTTAAACAGCAACCGAAGGCCCCGTGCGAGCCGCTCGTTGACGTCGCTAGCGTTGAGTGCGAGCAGCTGATCGCTGAAGAGTTTATTGTCCGCGCTCCGGTAACCCGGCAGCAGCACCTGCTGCACGTCGTGCGTAATGTTGCCGGTGTTGGCGAACCGGTACGAACGTGATTCCATGTTCTGCAGCAGGTACAGCTTACCGCAGTCGATGAGCGAAACGTGCTCGAGGCAACTCAGTAGGCGCAGCGGTATCGTTTTGATGTAGGCAGCAGCGCTGTTCGATCTGCTGCTCGAACTGCTCGAACTACTAAGCCCGATGACGCCCAAGCTGCTCGAATATCGGCTGTGGAAGTGTTTGCGGGTTTCACACTTGCACGGCACCGTAAACGTCGCCAGCAGCAGCAGCAGCAGCAGCACCGTGAAGCACAGTTTCGCCATTCTCGCCTTTATTTTTCGTTCCACGTGCTATTCGGTTCACGAAGCGCTCCAGTAGGTTCACTACCTATCTGCACTAGCAGTTGTTCCTCGCCCTGTCTTGAACACGAACACTTCGAGATGCGGCTGCCGGGGTTTAAATCACAGCCGGGCGCGATTCGATGATCTTGACTCGTTCGTAGCTGAGCAGTGACTGAACGCCAGCAGCCATTTACCCGCCGAGCCTTGTTCTCGCGCCCGAGTGCGGACAAAACCGTGCGGCTTCGATCGCCGGCAGAAGAAAGTGGAAAAACCACTACAGAGCGCGCGCGCGCGCGGTACCGCAATTTTTCCCGTGCCCCGGCACTCCCTGCGACGCATCCGGAATGAGACGGGCTCCTAGTCCTAGTGCGTAGTTTTACGGCTGATCAGGTGGTGAAATCCATCGGATCTGGAGTTTTTCTCCAGCGAAGGAGCGCATTAGAATATGGATCACTTTCCATCAAACCCTAATCCGAACGCTCACCGATCTGTGCGCGTTCGAGGCGAGTTTGGTTTGAGCGTCCCGCTTCCGGTCTGCGAATCTGGGTCTCCGAGGCCGGAGTCGGTCACCAGCCGGTGGTAGCGCGGTGCGAAGTGTGTTCCATTTCCTTCCAGGTCGAGCCCGCCGAAACGAGTTTCGCACCACCGAAGCATCATCGCCCGGCAATGATGAAAATGACCAGTTACAGTTAATTCCGACCGAGAGTGGCTCAAGTAGCGTCTTCCTCTCCCAGATTCCCGGATCCTATCTACCGCGCTGGCGAGCGGTACCGGTGGAAGTGGAAGTGGAACGAGTAGTCGGCCGAACCCGACGAGTCTAGAATGTTCCGTCTGCCAGGTGACGCCAGGGCTTCGTTTTACGTTGACGGTACCTTGGCATGCGTTTCCACCATCGGTTTATCCATTTAGGCGCGCGTGAACATACCAGCGGCTGCAACGGAATAAAAAGTGACAGCGTCTCATCGAAGCCAGATTAAAGCCAGCGATCATGACGATGCGTTTGATGGGAAAACTTGCCGGTGGAAAGCACGCTTAAAGCGCAAAAGCGGACGCATTTATTAACGGTAAGTAATCTGTTACGCTGCAATTTACTTTCTTCGCACATCGTCGCCACTTGGAAAGGAAATTGTTCGGTGGAAGCTTCTGCTCTGCTCTGTTCTTATCTCGATCTAATAAAGCACAGCGTTGAGAAGTTTGAGCTTCTTGTTAAACATATTTAGAGCAATAATTAATAACAATGTTTCACCATGCAGCCGAATGTTGCATGTTATAGATTGTTTTGTTCCAGCGTTACCTTATTTTATTGCATGTTTTTAATTCGTTTATTAAAGGTTAAACAGCTCCATGACTTAAATATACCTGTGATATTGTAACACTGTAACAAACAACGACACTCATATGAAATCACTTATTGTTAAGTTTTTTTTGTATGTATTTTCTACCGGCCAATCATTTCAAGCATTAAAACTAAACAGAACATATACCGTAAAGAATATCTACTTATTTACGTATTGGTTTAACCTTAAAGATTTTAAACTTCGAACAAATTAAATCGATTCAACGAATACATTAAGAGCTAAGTGAAATGTTCGATCAAGTGATTAAAGGATTCAAAGGAATTAGGAGTTTAGATTTTGGAAAGGAAATAATTTTAAGAAAACTTTTTTTTCTTCTACTTTCAGCATGCTACTTTCAGCATCGTAATACAATAATCATTACGAAAAACTACGCATTCAGTAGTTGTACTTGTTTTGCGAAAAATTGACATCTTTCATTATCTCTTACGTTCATATAATAATTCTGTAGCATATTTGAAGGCGATAACTTTGTGGGTAAAAAAATCAAAAGTGATAAATGATTTTGCTTTCCAATTTTCAATAGAAAATAAGAATATTACAATTAATTTGTATAGAAAGTATTTTTTTGTCATCCTTATTGTGATTGTTGATATTAATAAACTAAGTTTTAAATTTTATTTTCCGGTAATCTCACAGCAGTTGTAAGTGTACTATTTATTGACGATGGATTTGAATTGAAAACATCATTAATCTCTTAACCATGGCGTACGTATAAAAAGAAACAACAATAAAAGCTATTATTATTAACAATATTATTTTAGTTAATTCACTATTGACAAAGAACATTTTATTATTGTAAGGCAAGAGCAAAGTTTTCTACGTTTATTGCTATGTGTTACAAAAAATCCTTATTGATATGCACAAAAGTAGCACAACATTTAATGACATCGTAAAATAATTACTCATAGGATTCTAAATCGGTTCACAGTACTCTGCTGCTCCAGTTGCTCTTCGATTATACGTTCGTGAAAGCTTTCCCGGTGCCCGGCGCTTTTTAATTGATCTACCACATTGTGGTTTACGAATAAACGAATCGTGCCAGTCGTCCGAATCGAAAACAACACGATAATGTGCCATTAATTTGCCGCGGCCGGATGGGTTCGAGCACAATTTCGCACAAATAATTGACCTCTGCAAGCGTTTATTACCCTGCATCTTACGGATCGTACGTACAATACGGGTAAATAAATGTCTCCACTCTCCCGCTAGCGTAATGAAGGGAAATTATTGGCCCCTCCCGGTGAGTCGATTGTCGAAACGGTCGCAGAAGATGATTGAAAAGTGAAACCACAACGCAGAACACGAAGGTCCGGCCCTTAGAAACCCAGTTTTCCCGACGGCGTCCCGTCGCGTGGAAAGCTACCCCCGTGCCCTTGTGCCCTTGTGCGTACGGATCCGTCCGTGAAATCACATCGACCACCGCGGCCGGGAAGGGGCAGGGAAAACTTGCCAGCCGCCCAGTAATTGCCAGCTGTGCGGTGAACTGCAATTAGCCGCTTAGCTCGGTGCAACTGCAATGCGGATGCAGTTCCCCGCGCCAGAACCCACGCGCCACTCGCCACTTTGCGTCCATATTGTGCAAAACTCGATCAAACTAGGGACGGATCAGGGGCTCGCCCGACCGGTTTCGCGTATCTGTGGCAGATGTTTCTCCCGTCCTTGCTGTGCCCCCGATTTTCACCTCGCATCGCATCCTCGTGGGGGAGGGGGGGGGGGGGGGAAACCTTACGCCGTAGTAAACGCTGATCGTAACATTGTGCTGGCGAGCATTCTTATCACAAGCCGCGGTAGCTCCGTGATTGAATGGCTGATTTGCATCCGGCTGGCCGGAAGTGGTTTCCCTTTTACGGTTGCGCGAGGAAAGTGATCGAAAGCGAGAGTTTTCCCGAGCTCGGTTATGGTGAGAGGGTGAAATCGATACGGCGGCGGGTTACGTTTCCAGCCCGACCCAACGCCGACTTCGCACACGGGGTCCCAAAAATGGGGAGAACCTGAGTCGTTTGGACTCGATGTGCTAAAGTATGCGTATGCCGAGGAAGCGTATTCGGGAGAACGCGGCGTCGCGGGGGTGTAGGAAGCGGCAAACCCATAAACCGTGATGATGTCCCCCCGTCACCGTGGTCAGGGGAAATCGAACACTGCATACGCTCATGCATACAATGGAGTCGTGTCGCATTTTTTGGGTGGCTGGAATTTCGCCCCCCAAAACACCCGCACACACACACACACACACCCGGCTGCGAATGCGGCCAATTATTTAAATACGATCTAACCGATTTTTGAAACCACAGTCCATCGCCGTTCGTTCCAGCGTTCATTCATCCAGTGAGCGCGCACGCAAATAGTTCCGGCAGTTTCGAGTGGTTTCGAGCAGTTGTTAGAGAACTTTGTTCGTGACGAAAAAAATCAAAACAAAACAAACCAAATTCTATCCAACATGGCCGCCTTCGATCGTACGCTCGTGACCGGTGCGGTGGTGCTGTGTGCAGTGTTCTGCATGGCTTGTGCGGCCAGCGAAGCCACCAACGTCGACAGCAGTTTCGATGCCGACTTGACAGGTTAGTGTACTGGGTGAACAACTGTCAAACAGTAGTGGCCTCCGCCACACGCGTGCGTTCTCTCAAGCGGGAGAAAACCGGTGCCTACTCAGCTGGAACTAGGTCAACGCAGCACAATCGTCGTGTATGTCGATCGATCCTGCGTTCGTTGGTGCGGAACGAATTTATCACTTCATTGTGCGCTTCAGTAGTGCTCGGAGCCCCCGGAGCTCGCCGAACGGACGGACGGACGGACGGGGAACGACGCAAACCCCGGAGAGTTGCTCCAGTTTCGTTTCGGTCGGGTCGGGCTTCCAAGCCTGTTTTTGACGTTTGCTCGATCGGTGGACGGTTTTGCTCGAATGATCGAACCCAGAACCGAATGCCGGATTCGAGCGGCAAATGAAAACGTGTCACCGCGTGTCACTGGCAACACTAAAAACCACTTACGCTTGCACTCTGCCCGGTTTTCCAGAGGGACGCACCTTTGGCCATCACTTCCTGAAGCGCATCAGTTTCGCCATGATTCCGGCTGCGTTCGTGGTCGGTGTCATTACCACGCTGCTCTCCGCCCTGACCGTCGTCTCGATGAAGGGACTGGGCGTTGGGGTAAGTAAACGCGACCCTTTTGGCCGTTCGCGATCTTCGCCCCAGCCCCCGCTAACTTTTGCCCTCGTTACAGGTGATTCTTCTGGTGCTTACCATCTCGCAAGTCATTGCCAGAAGCTTCCCGGCCCCGTTGCCACCGCCAGTCCCGGTCGCGTACAGTGCACCCGCTCCCGCGCCCATTCCGCTCGTCTACAAGGACTGGTGAAGCACGGTCGGCACCACCGGCCTAGTTCTAGTTGCGTAGGTTGCACAGTAGTAAATTATTTATTTATTTATTTCTGACCCGGGAAAAGACACCCGTGTCAGGAAGCAAGAACGCGTGCCGCGAACGGCAAACGCGAAAGTATGTGGGCCAGCTAGCGCACGATCGGTCGTGGTCACGATCACGTGAATCTTTCGGCCGCGTGCGCGCGTGTGTCAATAAATTTCTCCGAAATTAAACATTCTGGTCTCGCGTCTTATTAAAAACTCTTTAGCGCATGCAGCACCGATGGCCGCTTTCAGTGAAACAGCACACCCATCCGTTTAATGTTCGCCACGACCACGACCACGAGCTGCGCTTGAAATCGTCGATACGGCCACGGGTACGAGTGTCCATCCAGAAAAGGGAACCTGATCTAGATCTGGAACGCGCGGGACCTCATTCGCGCCCGGAGCGGGTCCGAGTCCACGAAGCGAGTCCACGAAGCACTTGGGACGAGTGTGTGGAGTGTGTGGAGTTGCGGGGGTATTTTGGGGTTGCGATTCTAACATTTTCCCACCACGCCACCGTTGGGGCAACGTACGAACGTCCCG
The DNA here is from genome assembly GCA_000473445.2 of Anopheles farauti. Taxonomy (NCBI): domain Eukaryota; kingdom Metazoa; phylum Arthropoda; class Insecta; order Diptera; family Culicidae; genus Anopheles; species Anopheles farauti. Next base: position 26,037,601 of record KI915040.1, read on the forward strand.
GTTTGCACCTCGTGCGCAACACATTTCACTTTCGTCTCGCAAATTAACGCATGCGCGGTGGCAAATTATCATAAAATGATAACAACCGTCGGTAACGTTTTGATAGCAGGTTAGTCGCGGGATGGGCGGGCGGGCGGGTGGGTTGCAACTGCAGCGTGCACTAAGGGCAGGGAATGGGGAGGGTGGGCAATGGTTGTGGAGCTGGTTTGGCGTGCCAGATGCGTGCGACACATGACATGGGAGGGGGAGAGGAGGATGGGAAAGAAAAACGGGCGCCAGCGAACGAACAGATGGATGGAAAGAAAATGGTAAGAACCACCGTTCGCGAGCCAGCCGCCAGCCTCCCAGCCGTTGCGGGAGCGAAACGGCCCCGGTCCGGATCCGGTCGGCGCGCGAAAGCGGGATGGGAAAATTGCAGCAAAGATGTTTCAATAAAATATAATCATCCACCGAGCAGCGGTTTTCGTCATTCCGTCGAGTGCAGCGGAACCGTCGAGAGCGGTCCGGAACCGGAGGTGGATCATCCGAGTGTGTTCGAGTTTTGTTCCGTTCGACGGCGAGGTGCTCGAGGTGAAGGCAAAAGTAAGCTCTCCGTCCCGTCTCCCGTGACTGTGCTCGTGATTGGCGTAGTGAAGTTTTGTGCGCAAAAACCCGGCACCATTGGCAGGCAGGCTCACCATGGTTTCGAGCACGCGTCGGAAAACGTCGTCGTCACCTCGCTGGGGCGGCCTGTCGCTGCCGCTGCCGCTGCCGCTGCTTTTGATCATCCTAGTAGGCAGCCCGTTGGGCACGCGCAGCGAGATGCGCAAATCGTGGAAGGCGAAAAGTGTCACCATTCAGACGCAGCTCTTGAAGGCCGCCCGTTTGGACGATCCACCCAGTGCGAAGCCACCTGAGGAACCGATTATCGGATTGGACGAGGTATTGGAATCATCGCAAGCGGCCACAGGGGAGCCAAGGCAGAAACCGGGCACAGTTTTTAGTAGCCGCGTGCGAACCAAATATGGCACCGTGCCGACCGTGGCAGATCCGGTGACGGAGCGGGCGGCCGTTCCGGCGGTGGTGGAGGGGAACGGTGTGCGAGCGGTGCCACTGCCACTGGAGCACGCGCCGGACGGGGTCCAGGTGGATGACGCCACCGTTCAGGATGACGACGACGAGGAAGAGGACGACGAGGAAGAGGACGATGATGAGCTGCTCGGTTGGGGCGCTGGGAACGGTGGCAAGCCGAACCGGCACGATCTGATCGAAAACATTCTCGAGGAAGTGGAGGCCCGCGTGTCGCAGGACAAGCAGACCGAAGCGGCCGATCCGGACGAGCGAGCGGATAGCGAACGCTCCAAGGAGTACACGTTCCCACCGGTGCTGAACATGACGATCGACGAGCCGAACAACATTGTGAAGGTGAAGCTGAACCAGGACATCGTGCGCGACATGCTCAGCACTGGTAAGTTGGGACACCCGGTGGACCCTTTTGTTGCGCGTTTCGTTCACCTTTCGGGCGACCCCACCTTTCCCCTTTACCCCACAGGGCGTGAGTCGGGCGGTGGCATCGGCGGCAAGAAGATGCTCCGGTACGTGCTGCCGCTGTTCATCCTGCCGTTTCTCATCCAGTCCGCCGTCATCCCGTTCATGCTGACCGCGGTCAAGCTGTTCCTGCTGAAGTCACTGATGGCGGGCAAGGTCGCGATCTTCCTGCTGCTGCTCGGGGCGTTCAAAAACTTTACCAAAAAGGACCGGGACGTGTACGTGAAGGATGTGCCCGACCGGCGATACGAACCGTCGAGCGAGGGGTTCGCCTACCTGGCCGAGGGCCGCCCGAGCGGGTGGATCAACTAGCCCGTGACGTTTATTTATGTTCACACCGCACCCGGGCGGGCGGTTTAGGTTTAGCGCGTTAGCGAATGTAGACGATGTCGGTTTAGATGGCGTTAGAAGTCGAATGCAAAGCATGGCTGTAAGCCGGTACAAAACAATAAACAAATGAAGCAAGCAAACGAACGCGAAAACAAAAACGCACCCGGGGGCCGGAACGGTGCCGGAAAATGGGAGGGGCCGCGTTTCCGGGTTAAGTGTGTACCGCCATCGGCACCCGGATTCAGGTCGAGCGGATACGTTCCGATGTATCTTTGGCGTCGGGGGTTTACGTTTCGGCGGCAGGGGCGGACGGACGGACGGGCCGCTGGTACGTAATGGGGCAACCATTTTCGATGCGCCTCATTTGTTCGCTAGAGTCTGGTACTTTCCGATAACGCGCCGGAACCTCCGTTAATTTGTGGGTTGAAACATAATTTGTGCCCGGATTTATGGCGCCCAATATCGCTGAGGGTTGCTTCACGGTGCCGCGATGAAGTGCCGACATTTCGTGCGCTGAATAATAGGGGATTGAGAGCTTCATTTGGGAATCTTGGGAAGAAAACGCAGCACTCCTTGCTTTGGCGTTGGTTCAATGGAGCTTTTCACGTGAATTATTCTAAATCTCAGTTTCGACTGGGCAAAATGCACACCTCACCGGCAGCGCAGCACCGATTTGCCTACCTTCAGGGGCAAAGTAACGCGAGCGGTTATCGATGCGGTTTGTTTGTTTAAGCGGCCCCGGCTACTTGACACGACGTTTTTTATCTTTCCCCATCGGGACATGGATTCTTCAATCATCTCGACGTGACTCATTGCATAGAATTGCTGCAGAATGGTGATCGTGGATAGAGAAAGAGAGAGATAGAGAGAGAGAGGGGAAACAAATCAAGGCTAGAGCGTTACTCAGGGCTGGGTTTGGAGGCTGTTGGCTGTATTTCACGTCTAACCTCGCGCAACTATTCACAGCACAATTTCCTAGCACGCAGCTTTATCGGGAGCGATGGCATAACAAACGGTCAAAAGTAAACCAAACCTAGTTACACACACACACACACACACTCATTCCGGTTAACCAGCACTCCAAGGCACCGGATCGATTGGAGGTGTCGACTCTTATCGTCTGGGTGTAGATAGGATAGGATGTGTTATCAGGTTGTATCACGCGTGTGATAACGCGCCTGTACACCTGTAGGTCGCTGGATTGTGGTAAGACGGCGACGTCGTATTCGTAAGTGTGCCATTTAGTGGGATAGTTCTAAAAGCTCCGTCTCCAGTACCTCCAGGAGCCTATTACACTAACGTCATCGGACAGTGGAGTGAGCTGCTCGTGTACCAGATATCAGTTGACGCAGCGACTGTGTAAAATTTTGTCAAGATGGGCTGCAGCGAAATTATGCGCCATCTCGGCGGTAAGTTACTGGTTTCCCATATGACCTTGATAGCAAGCGAATGTTCAGCAAATTTTTCGCTCTTACGTCCGCGGGATACACTGACTCATCTGACTATTCTTAACGTTATTTCACCAGATATTGTGATGAACAACAAACTGGTCACCTTTCTAAGCGTGGCGTTGTTCGCGTTCGTGATCACGGTGATTGCGCTGGCGGTATCGAACAACAATAATGCGAGCGATTTGGAGGAATGCCAAGCCAAACTGTACGAGGCACTGAATCCGACGACCACGCTAGCACCAGCGATAACAGACACCACTACTGTCGTTACTACGCTTGTTACAGCCGACGCTCCCACCTCACCAAACCAAAACTAGGCAGATGATGAGATCAGGCGAAATCTCAACATTAGACTAATTCTTACAATATAATAAACTCGCAGAATAATGTTGTTTTTACGAAACATGAACGAAACAGTGTGTACATTTCGTCCTCCAGTCGTGACTGCCACCAATGCAGCAATGACTGCCACCAATCTTGCCGTTACTGTACGCTTTACTAGAAACGTATCCAGCGATTACTAAGCCAGTCAGCTTCGGCCAGGAGTGGCGTTAATCTATACCTTAAACTCGCGCACGTACATGATAATAAGATTCAAGAATCAATAGGTGATCGAACACGCATATGGCACAATTACCTTTCCCACCATCGATAACAAGAGGCAAAAAGAGTGTTAGTCACATACAGCACCGGCAGATAACGAGAGTAATTCTGAACAGTGGTTTATCGTGTGGAAAACATTTTATTATTAGCAGTTACAAGCAGGCATATTGGTTGGGGTACATTTCAATGTCACAATGTCTTCAATAGAACATTCGAGTAAATGTTGTGAATTCAAATAAAAATGTTCCCAATACCGATCCAGATGTTCATGGGTCAATAAACGAATAGAGAACATGAGTAAAAGCTAACAAACATAGGTAAGATGACATTCACAATATCCGTTGAATGCGCATAAATTGCGTACAATTTTGCATAAGCAACCATAGTACACTTTTTCCGCTGTCGTATTTCACGCAAGCTTGTATAACAAAAGCGCGTTCAAATTAGCACCGTTCACCGTTGAAAAGATTGTCATAGCAATGTTGTGTTTGTGGTTAGAATTATGTGCTTTATAAGGGAAATATTACCTCTTGGTCTTTGTTTTGTATGATGATAAAACTATTTTCGAGACTTCCATAAATTAATAAGTATATAATAAAAATCAAGCCATGTGTGTGGAAATAAGAGTGAATAACATGGGCTAGAATTTAGATTAAATCACAAACGAGATAAAAAATATAACTAAATAGTAATGCATTTAAATTACTGTTTAAAAATAAAGAAAAAAAATTAATTCGCTACAAAAACAACATAGTTTCAATGGATGGTCATACAAGATTAACTGAGAATCGGAAAAAATATTGCTTGAATTTTGTCTACATGAATATTGTGAAGTAAACATTGTTTCTGGGATTATAAGATTGCTAATTTATGCTCGAGCGAAGATCTAGCTTAGTTCTAGCTGCTTGGTAGATTTGGATACCGTTTTTTTTGCTCAAACTATCTAGCTAATTGTGTTAGTAATGTTTACTAGCTTGTTTAACAATAATTTATTTATTGCTCGTTGTTGTTTATTGTTTATTGCTCGTTGTTGTTTAGTTTTATTGTTTCTTCAAATCCCGTTTTCAAATTTCTCTATTTGAATGTCTAAAATAAATGTGTCCAAGAGAGTGATGCGATGCGTGGAAAATTCTAAAGCATGAAATTCATTCAATCGTACCTGAACTCAACCCAACTTTTCTTTTCTTCGTTTGCGTGCACTAACTAATATTAGTGTAGACAAACGAATTCCCATCCTAAGTTTGTTTTTCGACATAATCGTTGGAAACAACGATGCTGTGATTGATCTAGAAATCCTCAATTGTTCTTTGTAACCTTATACATTTACCATCTGTCTCCTCCACAACACTTTTTGTAACCTGATATTTCAGTTTTTAGTGAACTTTGTATTATTTTTTATTTTTAAATAATTTTGCCAGTAAAACATTTTTTTTGTTAACTTGGTATTCGAGAAAATTATATTTCAAAACAAAAAGAAACCAGTTTCCTAATAGTACTAAGCAATAACACATGCACAAAAATACTTCGGGCCGGTAGAGAAACTAGTATTGTAGTTTGTTATTGATTTTTTTTAAATATTCATCTTAAACGGTTTGTTAATCACGAATCAAATGCGATGCTAGAATATCATTCAGCTAGGGAGGCATATAAGCTGCATCCGGAACCGGTTCAATGTGTTTACAAGACGCGTGTGCTTTCACCAACACACACACAAACCAACACGATAATCACCCTGAGTAGAGCAGCGCTGCGAATGGGAAGACTCGTCGGTGGAAGAAATATATTTTCATCACAACAGTGAGCGTTACCATCAACAGTTTAATTGTCACCGTGTTTCGTTCGTTTGCCGGTCTCCCGAGGAGCTATCGGGCTATCCCCTTGTGGGTAGATGATCAAGGGAATAGTGGCACCGTTGTGTGTGAGTGTGTGTGTGTTTGTATGTGTTCGTTTGATAAGAACGCGCTGAGTGCTGGTGGCTGATAAGCTGCAATACCGGGGCAATTGTACACTAAATTTATCTCGTCGGATGAAACCTGCTGGTGGTTCGGGTCAGTTTAAGAGCGATTCCCGCCACCAGCTGGAGGTCCGATTTTTAGCATGGCTACCGGTAGCGTGAAAGTGCGATCGAAGGCTAAGGTTAAAGGGGCAGCCGACTCGCGTCCGGTGAATGTGCCGACCGGGGAAGATGTGACGAGCCTGCATCAGCTCGACCCACAGCACGGCATCCTCGGCCTTGTGCTGCTGCTATTCTGTGGCACCGTCTCAAGTTATCTTTGCACCTATCTGCCGGACGCGTTGACTACGGCCGATTTGGTCCGCCATCCGACCGCTTTCATCGCCGAACGTGCCTGGGACAATCTGCAGGTGTTGAACGATTTCGGTCCCAAGCCGACCGGTTCGCGGGCGAACGAGCTCGGTGCGGCCGATTACATCCGGCGGGAGATAGAGAAGGTAAGGGCGACCGGTCACGCGGCCCAGTCAGTGGAAACCGCACATCAGACCATCTCCGGTGCGTATCCGATCGCGTTTCTGGGCAACCCGCTGACGAGCGTGTATCGGAACGCGCAGAATCTGGTGGTGCGATTGGCAGGGCGTGAGGAAGGAGCGCTGCTGCTCAACTGTCACTATGACACGGTGGCAAGCAGCCCCGGGGCCAGCGATGACGGTGGTAGCTGTGTGGTGATGCTGGAGATTCTGCGTGTTCTATCCCGCGTGCCGGACCGCAATCGTCACTCGATCGTGTTTCTGTTCAACGGTGCCGAGGAGACGCCCCTGCAGGCGGCGCACGGATTCATCAGCCAGCACCGTTGGGCCCGCGAGGTGCGTGCCTTTCTGAACCTCGAGTCGGCCGGTTCCGGCGGCAAGGAGCAGCTGTTCCAGGCCGGACCGCAACATCCATGGCTGATCGGAGCGTACGCCCGTGCCGTCCGGCACCCGTCCGCCCAAACACTCGCGGAAGAGATTTTCCAATCCGGCTTGATACCGTCCGACACGGACTTTCGCATCTTCCGCGACTTTGGCCACGTGCCCGGGATGGACTTTGCGCACACGATCAACGGCTACCGATACCACACACGGTTCGATTCCATCGACTATCTGACGCTGCCGGTTCTGCAGCGCACCGGGGACAACATTCTCGAACTGACGCGCGAACTTGCCAACGGTGACGAACTCGGACGGTCGCACGTCGACGGCTCTCTGTCCGACGGTTACAGTGTGTTCTTTGACGTGCTGGGGTTGTTTTTCGTGCACTACAGTGCCCGTACGGCCCGGGTGCTTAATGTGGTCCTTGCTGTGCTATCCTTACTGATACCGTTGATGGAACTTTGTCGCCCGGTTCGGCAACTCGGTGGACAGAGGAGCGTGCTACGGCAGAGTTTGGTGGGAGCGTTCAGTACGGTTTGCGGCACTGGCGGTAGTCTGCTTGTGGTACTGATCATTGCCAACCGGTTGGATGCGATCGGCCGCGCAATGTCTTGGTTCTCTACGCCATACCTAATTCTTGGACTGTACGGATGCCCTGTTATCCTGGTGCACTGTCTTGTGCATCGGTTGTTTAATCACTGGTTCGAGGATAAGAAGGTAAGATAATATTTACAATGCAGCACTGTTCATAACTTTAAAAATCCAACGGATGATACTATAAATATCTCGGAATTGGATGCGATAAGCGATTATTGCCCATTCAAACATTACATGATAACTTATCACGGATCGTAACGTTGGATTGGTCTGATTGTAGAATCTTGAAGTCTCCCTACAAAACTATCCCAATGCAGTTGGTTCGAGTTGGTTGTGGAAAATTTCCAAAACCATGATCATCGAAAAATACAAAGCCTTTATAAAAGATGACTTCTTCACAATATGTTCACGATAAAAAAATTGTCCACTAATTTGTCTTCGGTGCCTTTCATGTAGAGTCCGCTCAATCTGACTCAAATGGTGCGCTCCCGGCTGGTTGGAGTTAATCTATTCTGGGCATCGATCATCGTCGCCCTCACACTGGCCAACATTCGTAGCGCTTACGTTCTCGTCGGTGTACTGCTGGCGTCACTGATGTCCACCATTCTAACCTCTGTGCTGGGCTACCAGCATCAACCTCGCCGTTGGCTTCTCCTTCATCTGGCATTTCAAATTCCCACTCTGCTGTGGGCGACCAAGTTCTATCACCTGCTGCTGAAGCTGTTCGTGCCGATCACTGGACGTATGGGAGCCAGCACTAACCCGGAGTATCTGGTGGCCGTCCTGGTGGCTTGTTTTGGATTGCTGTGCATTAGTTATCTGGTGCCGTTGGTTGGACTGCTTAAGCAGTGCTCGGAACTGACAGCACGGTTGACCGTTTTTGCGATGATTGCGTTCCTGCTCGGTTGCTGCACGCAAGTCGGGTTCCCCTATCGGGACGAAGCGAACGGGGAGCCTTCGGTTCAGCGTCATTACGTCACGGTGGGTTAATGTTGTTGCCTTGGTTTGTAGGTCAGTTGCTGGGAGCTCTGACACTCATCAATGCAATCATTTTCTCGTTTCAGCATACACTCCAAGAAGCGCAAAATGCGACTGGAGCAGTACAGACAAGTTCAGGATTTTTAATGCGTGAAATGGATCGCAATGCGCTTCGTGTTATACGAGGCGTTGCTAAACCATCGGAGGTGCTTCCCATGCGGCAGATGGACACCTGCGGAACAATGCTTTTCTGTGGCATACCATTCTATTCCATCTGGCATCAGATACGCTTCGAGTATGCCTCACTCCTCCTTGGCATATGAGAAACGGCAATGTGCTTATTTTGTACATATTTAACTTTTTCAGTAATTACTGGTTCGAAGGACCTGCGCCCACCCTGGAAAAACACACCTTACCGACGTTTGAGCTCGCTCAGGTAGTTGAACTGGGTAGTAACGTACGTCGGTACAGCTTCAACATTACCCACCGACACCAGACCTGTGTACAGTCAGCGCTGATCGTTGCTCCCAAGGCAGGAGTAAAGCTAGTGAAATGGAGTTTAATGGAAACCGTACCGAGCACCGTTGAGTTCAATGGAGAACGAGCCCATTTCGTGCTGATCACTTATGGACTGGCAGAGAATGCGCCATGGCCAGTTACGTTCGATTTTGAATATGATGCTGCACGTTTATCGGACAACGGAGGGAAACTTTTTTACGTCAGCTGGGTGAACACGTACTGGGAGTACGCGGAGAAACATACGGAAGAATTCCAGAAGCTCATTGATAAGTTTCCAGAATGGGCGCATGTCATACCGTCCGTTGCCGTTGTAAACATTACTGCCCATTGAAGATATTTAGTAACAATTGAAATAAATTGAAAACAGTTCGAAGACGTTCTACCCGCGAATTCATATCCTGCCAAGATTCCTATCCTTGTTTTACATTATTTCACATTTCTAGTAAGCAGTAAACACTGTTAATGCCGAAATTTTCTTATTTTAAAATTTAAAAAAAATGTTTTTAAAATTTAATTTAAATATTTTTTTTGAAATAAAAAAAATACCGAACTTGTAACAGCCTACTGTTCAGGCATGCACACAAACGGCTCGTCTCACGCACACTAGCATAAAGCGTTATCTGTCATAATCATGTGCAAAGCGTAAACAAACATCGGCAGCCGGCATTAAAATCGCTCTCAAATAATCCGTCCACTACCTCGGATAATTTGCTACGGGTCGTTGATTGCGCATTTCGGAGACATACTTGGGAAGACTGCGGTTCAGTAGCACAACATAAAGTATTGATGAAGCAGTCGTTGCCATCGTCACGATCGTCGTCCGCTTCTACCGTTCGTAGAATGAAATCCAAGGAATACAACTACGATCCAAACATCCATCGGCTGCCATGGTACGGCGGTTGGTTGTTACTTGCGCTGGTGGCATTCTGCGGTACGGTAAGCTACCTGTCCTTCTTCCACCTACCACCAGCCCTGACCGAGGCCGATTTGGCCCAACATCCGAGCGCGTTTAATGGTGCACGGGCATGGGATGCTCTGGAACGTCTGGACGCTATCGGTCCTAAACCAACCGGATCTCGCGCGAATGAAGTGGAAGCGGTTCAACTGCTAGAACACGAGCTGTCGCTTATAAACGCATCACGCCACATCGCCCAGGAGGTGCTGTACGACAAGCAGATTACATCCGGCCAGTATGGAATAAACTTCTTCGGCAGCTCGATGACCAGCGTGTACCGGCGGGTGCAGAATTTGATCGTAAAACTTGTCGGCGCCGAAGACCAGCATGCTCTAATGTTGAACTGTCACTTCGACTCCGTCGCCAGTAGTCCCGGTGCGAGTGATGACTGTGGAAGCTGTGCGGTAATGCTTGAGCTGCTGCGTGTGCTTACCCGGCAGCCTGCCAAACTGCGTCACTCGATCGTGTTCTTGTTCAACGGAGCGGAAGAAACTCCCCTGCAGGCATCGCACGGTTTCATCACGGGCCACCGGTGGGCACGGGACATCCGTGCCTTCCTGAACCTCGAATCGGCCGGCTCCGGCGGTAAGGAACTGCTGTTCCAGAGCGGCCCCCATCACCCGTGGCTGATCGAAGCGTACTCGCGTGCCGTCCGCCATCCGTTCGGTCAGGCGGTGGGGGAGGAAATCTTCCAGTCCGGTCTCATCCCATCTGATACGGATTTTCGCATCTTCCGCGACTTTGGCCACATCCCAGGACTGGACTTTGCGCACATTTTTAACGGGTATCGTTATCACACGCGCTACGATTCGGTGAAATACCTTTCGCCAGCAGTTTTGCAGCGAACCGGCGATAATATGCTCTCGTTGGTGCGTTTGCTTGCGAATGGTGACCAGTTGGCACGCGCTGCTGAACGCGCCACGGGTCACACGGTTTATTTTGACTTTCTTGGGCTGTTTTTCGTCTCGTACTCGGCTACGGAAGGTACCGTGCTGAACGTGCTCGTGTCTGTGGGAGGTTTACTGATAGGATGTTGGAATGTGTTGACCATAGTCGGCTGGAGTCACTGGCGATCGGTGGTGTTGGAGATGTTGCACGGATTTGTGGCTACGTTGGTCGGTGCTGGGGCTGCTATCGGGCTTAATCTTGCTAGTGCATATGGTCTCGATCAGTTCGCTGATCGTTCCATGGCGTGGTACTCTTCGTACGGACTCGCGATCGGGTTGTATTGTGTGCCGACGATGATGCTTCTGCTGATCGCGCATCGGGAGTTCCATAGGTTGTTCAGCAAATCAAAGGTATGTGTGTTTATTTTGTGTTTTGGTTTTTTACAATATTTCTGATTCGAAAACAACACGCTGGTAGAATTGTTTTTGAAAGATATTTTATTACAAGTGCTCGAAGAAACTCTTAGAATAACACTCCACAAATTTTGCCATGCGTAGTTTCTGTATCGATTCTCTGCATTTCTCTAATAAACCTTATTATTTTTTATTTCGACCACCCCACAGACAGTCCTTTCGTTAACACTGACAGTTCAAGCGCGTATTACTGGCGTGTTTTTCTTCTGGTCACTGATCACCCTCGGCGCCACGGTCTATGGACTCCGGTCGGCTTATGTTATCGCCATACTGCTGATCCTGTCACTGTTCGGCACGACACTCATCACCCTGCTCAAACTACAATCCTTCCCATCCGGTTACTGGCTCACCATCTATCTGATCGTGCAGAGCGTGGCGCTACTATGGACGACACAGTTCTTCCACATATTCGCCAACATTTTCATCCCGATTACGGGCCGTTCAGGGGCAGATGACAATCCGGATTTTATTATCGGCATCGTTGCGGCGGGATGCACCATTTTCGCCATTAGCTTCCTGGTACCGTTGATCAATTTACTACGCAAACCGTATCGCACGGTCGGTGCACTGGTCGTATTGTTCGTTGCCGGGTTGATTCTGGCTATCGCGACCCCGATCGGGTTTCCGTACCGTGCGGCAGGCACCTCACCGGATCAGGAACCAAAAGTACAGCGCATTCTAGTGCAGCACACGGTACGCCAATTTTTCGAACATAACGACACGGGCCGTATCCGAGCAACCGATGCAGGCTATCTGTTTCGACTGTGGGATCGTCACAACGAGCGTACGGTTCGTGATGTGCTGTACGAGCAACGGGAACAACTCATCCGTCCAACGGCGCTACCCGAATGCAAAACTGTCGTGTTCTGCGGATTGCCCGGTTCCGCGATTCGATTCTCTTCGCTTTGGTCACCGCAATCGAAACCTCCGAATGCACCGGACGCGATGCAGTTGTTGTTGAAGGCGCGGGAAGACCATCACCTGCCCGGGGGCAAGTCGAAGGTGACGCTACGGTTCGATCTCATCGGTAGCTTTCAGGCGTCTGTTTTGCTGCGCCTACAGCGTAATGTGACGCTCGCTAGCTGGAATCTCTCAACGGTCGTGCCCAAACAGCTCACAGTAAGCGGTGGGCATAGGGCGTACTTCGTTCTCATAACACACGGTCTTCCGGACGAACCGATGGAACTAATTCTCGACTTGCAAAAGGAAGGCGGAAAAGAAGACATTACAATTGAAAATCCGTTGCTGGACATTAGCGTTTCGTCAAACTTCTGGGAGTATCACGAACACTTCACCGATAGCTTCCACAAGTTCGTGGCATCCTTCCCGGATTGGGCGCACGTTGTGCCGTCGTTGGCGGTGGTAAACGTTTACAGTTTTTAGTATTTTTGAAAATTTAAATTTAAACCAAAAGCAGACTGAATTAAAATTGTGTAAGAAAGCCGAAAATCGTTATCAAAAAGCGTTATCGTAAAACTAAATCTGGTCGCGGAAATAAAAAAACCTAGGTGTCGGTGCAAAGAAGTAGTGTAAAACTGAAAATAAAGTGAACATTGAACTAAACTTTGACGTATTCTTTTAAATCAAGATGTACTAGATCGTAGAACCTACAACGAGGGAAATAATTTATAATTATTTGATTCTACTATCGTACAACAAAACGTTCGGTTTCGTGCATATGTAAAATAAGCAAGAAGTTGAGGTAAAACGGAAAAATTACGAACCCATCAGAAACCCAAAAATTTCGATTTTACTCAATGATACTTTATTTGTCACATACATATCTCTACGGCTGGGCCTTTGCCACCTCACCGGACACAATTAGTAACAAACCTCTGCCTTACTGAACTACTTTAATGTCATATTCTCCTCACAAACTTCAAAAACATAAAAGCCATTCTGAAGCTCATTTTTCACCACGATTTCCGTCGAGTCCGGTCAAACATGTACGTCATCCATGCAAAAGTGTTTAGGTTGTGTTTCGGTGTGTAATTAATGTATCTACTGTGTTTCGTTAAAATCCCCTTCTGCTCCTTTATTATTTATGTGTATATTCTGTATATATATATATATATATATATATATATATATATTATAGTTTAAAGTTGTATGTTCGTTCGTGTGTTTGTGTATTGTGTATATATATATGGAATCTCTAATAGCCTACATTCTAAACACGGCTACATACATTGTGAACGTGAACGTGTAGTTTTACTGTGAGGTTTATGTTAAGTGGTGGTAGTGGAACGTATATAGTTCTCCTTTTATCAGCGTATAGAGAGTTGGAAGAGTTGGCTTCCCCTGAACCAAAAGCCATCGTTTAGGGGTTATTAGAAAATAATGTCGGTATATTGGATTTTCTTTAAAATTTGAGTCCATGTTCATGAACGGGAATACCTAACGCGAAAGCAACACGATAATCTGATGAATTTGTTTTGTTTTGCTTGGAAATAGGCAAAAATCCTAGAGTTACCCATCTGGATTCCCTTTTTTTGAGCTTTGTTTTCTATAGCTGCTGTCCAGTTCGATTTAGCTTTTGCATCACGACTTTTTTGAGGAAGTTAGAGAGACCCGTCGTCGTCTTCGTTCCGCGCACACCTAGTCTCGCTTTGTTCGATGATTAGAATATGTATTGTCCCTCCTCGAAATACCCTCTAATTCCTAGTCATTTTTGGCCATACATTTGCGCTACGTAACTATCATTTTCGTTTGTTTTTGTCGTTTCATTGCGTGAAGATTCTATCATTTTACACTTTTATGCTGCCGAACCAGAAGAGCACGAAAATGAACTAAAATACTGATACGATTACACAAATTGCTTCTCTCTACCTTTCTCCTTCGCTCGCTCTGTTTAAAAACGAAATTAGCTTCCTTTACTCCATGTTATTGTTTCCACCGGACTTACTTTCTTTTCAAAATGTAACAATAATTGTAGAACACAGCTTTGGAGCAAGCATACAGGAAATATTATAAAGGTAATAAAAATGTGTAAAATAAATAAAATATTTAATGCTGGAAGCATGCCAATCAATTTAAAAAAATCTTGAACCCGGAGACTTTGTGGGTCATTGCTAAAATTCTCTCTTTTGCAACTATCCCATACACTCGTGCGGTTCGGTAAAGAAGTTTTGATTTCCAATATATTCTACTTGCTTGAAGTATCAGCCCGTTTGATTGCTGTTTTGCAGCAAATTAACATATGTTATTTTTTGTGTATCATTCACGAACGAGCAATGCTTAACTGCTATACTCTTTATACCCACTATCTTCATTCCTGTTTAAAATACACGGAGGCGCACAGGGAGGATGCTATGTGTGATGTTAATTTAGAGTCTAACAAAACAATCATCATCTCCCCTTGTCTTTTCTTGTCTGCTCGGTATGTTGGCTCGTTATACACCCTAAACGGCATCCGTAGGGCTTTGGAACTCCGAAAGCGCGTGCACAGGATTTTGGGTCTTCTTTTGCGATGCGCGCCGGACCTTGGCGCGCACTTCTTCCGGCTTTTCGGGTCGCACCAGCGGCTTCTTTTCCGGAGCCTTCATCTTCCACACGACGATCGGTGACTGCGATGGAGGAGAAGGGAGGATACGAAGGGATATTAATTCACAAGTAGCCACAAAGCGACAACGAGGCGTTTATTAAACACGAGTATTACTACATAGACAAAGAGGATGAAGTGAAAATAAATATGCGAGATGAAAGAATTGTGAATGTTCTTCGAAATCAGAGCAGTTGCGAGCCGCGATCAACGAGTTTTGAATTAATCATTTCATTACTAAACTACTTACACTAGTATGCGTAAACGAGTTACGCGAATTTATATTGTTTGTTAGATAAGTTATACGTAAGTAATTATAGTTTTTTTGTTTCACCATGAATGTTGTAAATAAAATAATATTTTTGTTGACAAAATGCATAAATAAGGTATGTAAGCGTATTTTTACAGCAAATGATGTATTCCGCTACATAAAATGATGATGGTTTCTCATGTCAATAGATCAATAGATTAAAACAAAGATTTATAAAATGCAAACAGCAAAAAAAATCCTATAGAGAACGATTGATGCACAATACAATGAATAGATTACAACTACAAATATTCACATTCACTTTGGTTTTTCAATTGTTTCCTTTCTATTTCGTTAAACTAGGACAGCAAACACAAACGAAATAAAAGACTCATGAAGAATGAGAGAAAAGAGCGAGAAAAAGTCATTTTGACCTAATTGGTCAAAGGAACTTACGTAATTCTAGCATAGGTAAATTTCGCATACAAATACATCCATGGATGGAACACACAATATAAGACGAACGTGAAGTGAGGAGGAGTGTTTTGTTAAATTTAGTTTAATATTTTTTTTGTAGTCGATAGAAAGAGACGGTAAACACCGAAATCGGCCAAGATAACGTTCGATTGTGCGTTTGAAATGGTACGAATCATTTTCAAATCAGCCCCATTGTGTCGGGTGAAAGAAAAGAGAGGACGCAAAGAGAAACATGTGTTAGTTATACACACAGTAGGGACATCCGGAGGAAAACCACCAGCGAGGAAAATTGCACCATAACCTGTACCGAACTCGTCCGATCGATGGATCGCGACACTTACCGAAACCGTTCCCTGTCGCGTGTACTTCGTGGACGCGACGTACGAGTACTTGACGGTGTAAACGACGGCATTCATCAAATTCTTCGCTGCCTGTATCAGCGAGGTGGCACTGTCCAGCTGTAAAGAGAGCCGGCCCCGTAATAATGAGGAAAAACCGGACGATAAAGAAACGAAAGAGAGAGGTCAAGGGTAGATTAGATCGTTCAACTAAAGAAAAATCGGAACATAATTTCACCATTACCCCTGACACGATCAGTTCACCGCTTATGTTCTGCACGTCCGCCTTCACCTTCGAGGTGATCTGAATTTGGTGACAGTACAGGGCAATACGCTGCAGATAGGCGAGTAGATCCTTCTTGGTCGAGCTTTCCGGACATTGGTCGGCGATTTCACGCGTCAGCTTGTCCAGCTTGGTACCCGCTTCGGAAATTTTCTTTGCCGCGTTTATAACATCCATCGTTGTCTTCAGTGGCCCACGACCGCTGTAAGGGTTGATGGAGATTGGCAAATGTTTAGGAGGATAGTTCGAACAAACTAGTTTGAGTGGTAGCGTAGACCTTACATCCAACGTTGTGTGATAACAATTTTCCATTACGGTCAAAGACTAAACAAAAGTGAGTAATCACACCACATTTGTTGAAAAAATCGAAGACATATTCGAAATTGAAGCAGTGCCGAACATGCTTAGTGACACATACAATTCAAATACCTTTTCATCGGATTATAAAATACGTTATCTTTTAGAAAGGTTAACTAACATAAATTACTTCTCTGAAGAATGCACGATAATGTACGATAATGAACGTTCAATATTTGCAATCGATAACGGTTCGATTTGCAATGCATAACGAGTTGTCTCGCTCCCAAATACCCCTTACGTACCGCGTAAAGTCCGTCATTTCCATCATGATCATACACATGTGTTTAGCGAGATAGATGATATCGTTGCCGGTATCATCCCACTTTGCAACTTCCGAGTCGAAAGTTAATTTTTCACGTCGGAACAGCTCTACTTGCTGCATGATTTTCTGCTTGTCCTCCTCGTTCATCTTACGCATTGCTTCCTGCGCGGAGAGTAAACATTAGATTATAGGCCGCATTCGGTTCGAAGATGATCATGACTTACTCTAGCTGTTGTGATGCCACTAATTTCCGGATACTCGTCAATGGTCTGATCTCCAGTATGTGCACTTGCTGCTCAAAGAAAGGGGAATGTTAGTACAGTTTAAACAATTGAAACTAGCTACTTTTCAAGCAATACTAGCAAACAACACTACCGCACAAACACTCTACAGCATAAACTACATACATAAGCATGAAAGAATGGTAACATATTTTCTTACATCGACTACGTGTTTCTACGGTCATATCCTCGACCGGTTCGAACTCCGTGTCTGTATCCAACTCATCGGAACTCTGGTTTAACATGCAATTTCGCCAAAGGACATAGCACAGGCACATACACACACCGAAGGTTGATGCGGGAACGGTGAACACAATTGGACACGAATATGAAGCAAACATGAATAACGGGGGCAAGCAACAATCATGAAACCAAGTCCAGAAGGCCGTGAAGAATATGACATAAAACGGAATGAAAACATAAAATAGATAAAATACACAAATAGAATGTTTAGGAATCGGGGACGAGAGAGCGGAAAAAAAATTCACAATAATATGGAAGACATTTGGTAGCTAATTTTGCTTAAACAAATAACGACACACGAGCAATATGATGACGAGCACAGATACGTTCCCTCATGCAAACATTTTACAAGCAGTAAAAGATAGCAACATCTATGGTCACTTCCCATACGGCTAGAGATAATGCCTTACATTTGCTTCTAGTTTCGAGTGTGTACTGCTCGTCTTCGATGTCTTCTGGATCCAAATCTTCTTCGTCCTAGTTTTGAGGGTGTAATAAACCGCAGTCGTTAATTAGTGCCAATTTTATGAAATGTAAATTACGATACACTTCCAAGATAACATAATGCAAAAAAATGGATTCTTTTTGCATAATAACTTAAATAATTAATGTAACTTAAGTTGGGCTCTTTAAAAAACATGAGCTAGATAGGTAAAACACAAAAAAACTTTTTTAAGCGAAAATGTGGAGACTGTCTTTGTCATAAAACACAAACTTAATGCTCTTAGTATATTAAAAATGCTTAATGCTCTTAGTATATTAAAACGCATTATGCATAATGAGATGCTGTATCTTACATATCGTGAGCATGTAATGCCTTTTGCATGATATCAGCCGCATTGACAATGCAAATGCAAGCTTGGCCTTGGAGGTTACCCTTCAAGACTGTAACAAAGTAAGTGAATTGCTAAATCATTCACTCCAATTTTCACAATGGTGAATCAGCATAAAAATGAAATGATTTCATTTAAGAAAATTCTCCAACATCTGCACAAACATTCGAAAGAATGTAATCGATAGAGATAGGTAGTTTTAATATTAAGCACAACATCACCTTACCCTGTTCATAAGCACTGCACGACGAATTTCGCGCACACCATCGTACACGAGGCGCGACGCGTCGATAAAATCGTTCTCGTCCACATCTTTGGGGGAGTTCGACGATAGCGCATCAACGGCCACATCGACACGCTGCGCAAACTTGGACATCACCTGTTCGCGCAGCACCTTAACCGCCTCCAGTACGCGCTTGGTGTAGATGCACGGTTCGTAGTTGTCCATCTCTGCCTCAACAACGTTGCAAACGCGTGCCGAACGGCCCTGGATGGCGCCGGCTGTATTGCGCAGATCGAGCGCATCACCCTCCTGGAGCGCCAACACACACTTGTTCACATCCTCCAGGATGTGGTTCTCCGAAACGGCCAGGAAATCGTCGATCGTCGTAATATCATCGACGGCCTCGGTGAGAATGCGCACCTGGTTCTCCCAGGCTTGCCGGTACGCTTCCATGTTCTCCTGTGCCACCTTCGAGTTAGGCCGGGCAGCCAGAATGAGGGCGGCATTAATCACCTGCGGACAGAGCGTTTCGATCTGGTCGGCAGCGTAGCGGACCATCTTCACGCCGTCCTCATTGTTCGACATGCTACACACCAGGTTCGCCACCTCGACCAGCTTTTCCGCATGCTTGGTGAAGATATCAGCTCGTTCACGGACGACTTTCTCGTTACCACCGCGCGCTGCCTCGATAAGATCGAGCAGAGGCATGTTGGTTTCGAGGAAAGAGTCCGACACGTGATCGACGACAGCTTTGCGCAACTGACGGCGAAGGTCCTTTGTTTTACGGTACATGTGTCCAATCGCACGTTCTAGCTCCGGTGTACGATCTTTCGTTCCCATCTAAAGAGGAAAAACAGAAAGGTAGAGAGTATTGAAGAGGAATATTTACAAGGAGAGAATACTAAGTATTTAATAGCACTTTTGACTCATCGAAATCCAGTGAAATGATGTTCATAGAAGGATAATGGTTCGGTTAAAGTATGCACTGATAATTATTTTTCCATAAAACTATCTCCCCTGGTATTGGACTTACATTGGACATGTACTCTGACAGTAGATCCTGTAGTGCCTGTCGTACCGCATTACACTCTCCTACAATCCGTTCGCGTCGTTCATCACGCGTGCAGTCCGCGTCCGCCATCAGGGCCGCAGCACTAATAATACTCTCCAATCGCTCTTCAAGCGATGGCCTGGAACGGACCTCGTTATACGCTCGCGGATCCATTATAATACCCTCGTCGAAGTCATCTAGGGCGGCAGCTAGCTCGCCCGCACCAACATACACGTCCTGCGGTTGGGACGATTTACCCTGCGCCACATCGCTGATCGTGTTAACAGCTTCGCACACCTGTTTCAGGATGTGGTCTCGGTTCACCTTCGCCAGATCGAGCTCCGGATGGCGCACATAAACCTTCGAAGCAGTCAACAGCATCGTGGAATGCTTCTTCAGCACGGCCCGAGCCGCCGCCAAATCATCGCGCAGCTGAGGATCCTTCAATTCCTGCTGGCGCTTGGCCGCCTGCTTGATCAGTTCATTCGCATTGCGGCCGAACTGGCGCATGTTGTTCATTAGCTCGTCCTGGGATGATGCGTTCCGCAGTTTGTCCAGATCGTCCTCGACAACGTGCAGCGATTTGAGCAGCAGATGCACATCGACCATGTCCGCCAGGATGAGAAGTCGTGTGACCGCCGACAGGAGATTCCGGGCGGCACGGACCATGTTACCGCGCTTGAGCGAGCTGCACGGGTCCTCGGAGAATTCACGAGCCGCAATGCTCATGGCGGAACCGGTCTTTCGCACTTCTTCCACCGCGGACAGCATCTCCTGCGTGATGTCCGGATTCTCGTAGGCAATCTGTTCGCCGCGCTCGATGAAGATGTCAGTAGCCTTTTCGACGGCAGCAACCAGCGCACTTGCGCGTTTCGATTTGCCTGACAGGAGGATGAGTTAGAATGCATGGTGGGAGAGGTTAGAGCGGAGATGAAGTGAAAACACCAACGTTAAAAACGAGGGGGAAAAGCACAAAGAAATGCAAGACGAATCCACTGATTCAAATGCCAATCGATAGCCACAGAGCTTGTCGCGACCCGGAAGGGGAATTCCGCATGAATGGTTTCGAGGGTGCCTGGAACGCACCCTCTGCCGGAGCAAAAAAATGTTTGGATGACATTTATCGCTATCGGTGACCTACAATGTCTTACCTTTCTTCTTTTTGCTCGGACCTTTCGTGCTAACGAGCGTGGTTACTTGCAGTACCAGTGGTTCGAGCGTCTTCTCCACCGACATTGTACGAATTTCCAGATTCTTGGGATCCCATTTCAGGGCCACTTGGCCGAAATTAGAGAGTGTTTCCATCGCGTCCGAAAACAACCACCACCCTCGATGACGAATGTGCTGTGGCCTCGATCACAATTTCACCCACCAAATCTCAACGCACACGTTTCGAACAGTTGAGGAGTCTTTGTTCCAGGGTACCTTCTCTTCCGGATCGTGGTGGTTGGCTACTCGAGGGCTTTTGTTAGCACGACCAACGCGTTCCACAAAACGCACAGCACACAGAATTCACATCAAATTAGTCACCCTCTCCAGCAGCACACACTGCTATGATCGCTTTATGCTTTTGCCTTTTTCACACACATACATACACGCACGCGCGCTCTGGAGATTTTCACTATATTTTATCAGCCAAATTTAGCGTCACCAACACTATTTTCGGGGAAAAAACAAGTTGTGTTCAATCCAGTCTCTTACTTATCACTATTTTGCGCTTTAAAATCCCTTTTCGCATGGGATTTCGGTATTTAAATTGGCTTTTTAAACACAAATCTAAAGACGGGTGTGACGCGTAGCAAACGAACGAGAAATTTGTTTTCACACGACTGACTGCGACAATCGATGCGCTGTAAAAGAGTGAACGAGAAAGGTAGAAAATACGGAATGAAGGTATTGCTGCCGTTTCCGAATGGTAGTTTCTTATATTTTGTTCGAATAAATATAGAAAATGTTCTGTTTTTTTTATTTTAGTTTGGAAATATTTTTTAAGGACTGTGACTTACAATTAATTGTAATGTAGTGTAGAATTAAGACAAAAATAAAATATCGTGAGATTCCCTTTGGAAACGCTGTCAACTTTTTGACAGCTGTCAAGTGAGCAACGTTTCCAAAGGTGTTTCGGAAAATCGGCTCCGGAACACAGAGAAAATGCAGTCGTCGTTAAAATTAAAAATTCTATCGTCATCATCATTGTTCTATAGTCCGTGTGGTAAATATTTGTTGGTAGAAAGTTTTGGACCAATGATTAAAGGTCTGACAAAATGTTAGAATAGCTATCAACGTCGTATTATCGATCGTTAAAACTCGTAAGCTAGCGCTCGGGTTGGTGAAATCGCGTGGAGGGAAACAATTCTACGGTATTAAATGGAAAAACGATTATCATAAGGGAGGAAAT
Organism: Anopheles farauti; assembly: GCA_000473445.2. Taxonomy (NCBI): domain Eukaryota; kingdom Metazoa; phylum Arthropoda; class Insecta; order Diptera; family Culicidae; genus Anopheles; species Anopheles farauti. The sequence goes on from KI915040.1 coordinate 26,059,327, forward strand.
ACCCCTCGAATGAATCTGGCTGATCCCAAGGTTCGTAATTTAATGTAAAACGAATGTGTCCGAAGTGTAGTTCGAACAAACGTGGTGGAAAGGTGCATGCAGAACAGCAACCACATTTCGCTATCGAACGGACGAAACGTCGCAAAGGATAAAGCAAAAAGCATTGCTTACTGGTCTGATTGGTAGGTTGATGCGTAGGAGCGTGACCGTGTGCGTCGAAGTAGGAATAACGACGAGCTGTCCCGCGCACAGGAAAACCGGGTTTGCAAGCCCGGCCGGCAAACTTGCAGCGGTGTGGTGAAGTGTGCGAAGATAGTTTCAGTGAGTCCATCTGCCGCACACGCGAAACACGGCGACCAATCAGTCTGGTGCAACACGCGGTTCGCATTTGTTTTTCCCTTACAGTGAGGGTTATATTAATATCTGCAGCTCGAGTGTTTTTGCAACACTGCTTGCCAGGCGCTGTGCTGTATAATTGGCTCCCCACGCTAGTAGCAAATCTAACCGTCGAGCCGTAATTGCAGTTGTTAATGTGCTAGTGCATCGTGCAGAAGTCTACTGTGCCGGGAACGTTTAAAGGTGAGTAGAAGCGTATACCAAACATGCCGTGCTAAGTTATAATTATTCTTTTAGGGATGTTAAGGGAGCACATGGTTCGTGGGGGAAAAAATCTTCCTTCTACTACGCCGTCACGGCTGGTGCGTGCTCTTGCTGTTGGAATGAGCGAGAGAAAGAAGGAGAGAATGGTAACAATGAGGAACGTAACCAAAAACTCAGAACGCTTGGAAAGGCATGGATGGAAAGGAAGGTCGCAAGAAACCGGGTCGAGGGCAAATGTCGTCCCTTCTATCATCCGGTGCTTGTTTGTTGGCATAAACAGCGCTTCAAAAGGACGGCCTTACGAACAGTGCAACGCATAGCAATCCTTGTGCAATCTTGCCCGATGTAGGAAGTGCGAAAATGCTGGATTAATTCCACAATCATCAATTTCAAACTATTTGACCCATCAAGACTTTCCGGAAGATGGAAGCTGACACCTTCACTAGCATGGTGTTATCGCAAAGCCTTAGCCTTGCAACGCGCCTCACTGACGATGATAGTGTGGCCAGCAGCGTGGTAATGTTCTGTGTCATCTCCTACACACAGCCGACCGAGTATGGATTTCCTGGTCCCTATTGGTCATGCGCCAACTGTCACGATAGAGATGAAGTGACCGGTACCGGTTTGACATGTTTCACGTTTTGCACATGAGAATATGTCTCTGATGCAACCTTTCGTTGGTATTACTAGTAGAAAATTAGTTTGGCCTTGGAATTTGAATAATAGAAGTAAATTATTTTATAATAAGGCGAGATAAAAAACCTTTAACTATTAGATCTGCTTTGGAAAATTTATGATAAGAAATAAGGATTACCAAAAATGATTTATAAAGAAATGATAATTTAGTTAAATAGGTAGAGTTTAGCTAATTTTCTTAACTTTTTTAGGGTATTCTACACATCTATTAGTATTTGTCAGCTGTTGTTTTTTTATCACAACGAACTTTACCGGTTATTATGTTATTAATAGAAGACCAGAAGATTAGTTCTGATATTGCTGAACGTGTATCAGAGAGATATTTGATTTGATCTTTGTTTATTGGGCCATATGGTTTAGTTATATATCTCCTTTTATAATATACTAAACCTATCCGCTAAGCAAAATGTTTGTATACACAACTAACCAATTGACGAAACGGAATATTTTCTTGCTATATGGATTTTTTTTTTCTTTTCAAACACTATCGATCTGTTGGGCACAGTGCGTCATTCCCGATAGAAAATAGTATCGCAGTCCAGTCATCAACTGGTGATGCATTTTTTCCTACGCATCACTGGAAATACTACAAGTGTAATATGTGCACCGTCTGCTTCACTGTATACAGTACTGTGTTGGATTTTGTTTTTAACCCTCTGCTCGAGGGTAACTTTAACCACATGTTTACAACTTATGCAATTTTTAACCTGAAAACTGTAATTTGATTTCTAAATTTTGAAAATGGGAACCTTCGATGAATCATCGAAGATTTAATATTTTCCAACACGGTTGAAGCCCAGAATTCAAAAATGTATATTCACATATGCACTGCTGCTGCATTAATCTGTGTAGGAATGCAGAACCCCCTATGGGGTGGTTTTCGTTTTAAGACCGGTTTTTCGTGGTGCAGCTTCTACCATTTATTTATGTACCTTTTTGTATCAACAGAGCGAAACTGAAAAAAAAAACATTGCATTGCATTAAAGGAGCAATGACACGCTATACACATCGGAATGGCACAAATGGTTACGAACAACCGTTTGTAGGTCTGTTCAGATTGTTATAATTTATTACTACAACCAGTATAAGAATGAGGGACTTACAATCGTGATATTCATGTTTTTACTGAATAAGGAAATCGCACTGGTTTGGGAAGATATTAATATTGGTACGAGACAAAGGCAATTTATGTTACGATTAAAGAAACTGGGTACTTTTAATACTTCAATTTTATATGATTGAAATACTTTTATTTATGATATATATCGCATCAGCTATTTTCTCTAAACAGCAAATGTATGATGTTGCTTGAGTTTTATTACTATTGTGATTGTGCATTGTACATATTGTCTGATTGTATATAATTTTCTCGAATGGCGAGGAAGGTGTATTTATAATAACACAGATTTAATCGTCTGCTGGTGCTTTGAAAAATGTCAATACATATTTATACGTTTTTTTAAGATGGCAAATTTGCAGACCGCATCAGATAAGTATGCGGAATCTAGAAAACATCAGATACAGCATCAAGAAGGACTTCAAAGTAAAGTGTTGCCAATTGCAGTAAACCGATTTGAAAGACTTTCAGTACAAACTTGCTCATGCATTTGTAATGTACACCAGTTCGTCGATTGATAGTACAATAACGATTGATTCAGGCGTCCATTTGAGTCCATCAAATAGAATAATCATGACCGCTCATCGGCATTCCAGTTGACATACTTCGTCCGACTTTGTTCCCGAGGATAGTACAATCTGCCTGTTTGCCATTTTAAGCGTATAGAACCTGCCGGTTTGACTATTCCATTCTTTACCCAAAATTAGGTCAAACGAAACGAAATCGTCGGCAACTAGAGGGCGTTCTAATCCGTCCCAGAATACGCTGGCGCTGGTCGTCGAAACAGGTCATAGGATATCGCACGGTATATCCATCGCACACGAAAGACTGCTCATGTGGGCACGCAGTGTACTACCGGCGGGCGAATGACATGTTTGTGTCATCGTCTCGTCTCTCGCCAGTGGCGACTACGATGTATGTTTGACAAAACCGCCTATGTCGAAGGGCAATAGATTCAAAAATGTGAGTCCAATCGTATGCGATACACGTGCGTTTTATAATTTTAGAAATTCTAACGCGAAGTGAATAAAATCGCGTAGACCGATGGCAGGGCGGGAGAGACATGTGTGCGTGTCAATACCGTGTGGTCGGAATTTGACCTGTTTTTGACACATGAACGAGAGGAGTTCGCTCGTTTGGTGCGTGGATTTATGAGGCGAAGAGACGAAAAAAAAAACGCAATCGCACATAAATTAGGGATGCAAATTGCTTCCTAGGATACTCGGGCATAGGCTGTACTTTTACGAAAGCGACGTAAAAGAGACAAGAAGTGAGAAGGATAGAGAATCCCCATTTAGATAACATGTATTGTCTTCTCAAATGTGTCGATAATTCTGACTAGTGTATGAACCAGTATCAGTTTTCTTTGAATTATTTTTAATATACATTTTCTTCGTGGAAGATGCGGTTACCACGACAGTTACCGCGATCGGACCATTTGAAATTCGATACATTAGTGGTCGTGTAAAGTTCGTCTTTTTTCACGTTATTTTAATTTATGTTGTAAAGCTATACAATTACGTAAATTTATAAATAGATTGTTCACATTAGTTTAGAAAATTTTTTGTTTCCATTTTAAAATTGTAACCATAATACCATAATCTACAGTTAATTACATGGTGTATATCATGCAAAAGTACTGATGCATTTTTTGGAAAATACCGGAACTCATGTACATAAAAAATTAGTATATAATTCCCCAAAGAAAAATGCCTTCAATATTAGTTTTCCACCTCACCAGAGAGACATGAGCCTGTTACGACAAAAAATTCTTTGCGAAATAAAAACACAAGCACCATAATGCACGACGCGGCGAATGAAAGTAGGTCAAATCCTGCGTAGCCTTGGCATCCACTAACGAGCCGGACAAGGGTCGTTGCGGAAGCTGCTTCAGCAATCACGTGTGAAGATAAAGAAGGGATGGTCATGGGTATGTTTGCGTTTTCCATGCCTACGTCTCGCTAATGACCACTTATATAGCCAGTTAGGGAGAGGACGTATTGAATGCTTGAATATCCTTGGTTTTTCGTGAGCTCTAGCTCATGTTTCTGCGTTAAACAAAACGAAATGGAATGGTGTCCGTAATTTTTTGGGCTCATCCGTCCAATAGGCAAATGTAGGCCTAGCGTATCGTTTTCTGATAGCTTTATTTTAATATTTGAAAATCAAAATGTTAAACTGTTGTTACCATTCGAAGCAATTTGTTCGGTGCAACTGTATCGAAGCTAATCTTACGAAAGGCCCAGTCAGTGTGGGCCCACAAAACACTCTTATAAAACGTTCGCCGGTCGTCTCAGACAATGATCAGAAATCAGTGCTCGAATGTACCCGCGCCCTAGATGATGTGTGTCGATGGTACGATAAATTATGCACCCGTTTGCAGGAAACGTTCGCGCGGCGTTTGCACTGCATCGATTTCTTTTCGCAAGGGAACGAAGCGTGCGGGTGTGCGCGAGATTCGTAACCAGCGTTTGTGGTCTTGGGGGACCCTTCCATTGCATGTGCATTTCGATCAATCAACGTTGCAACATGCGACCAATTCAAATACGGTAGCATAGTATTTGAACGACGGAGGCGTTTTGGCGAGACCCGCTCCGGAGTGATTGGAAGAGTAGACAAAGTGTGTTTGTGTGTGTGTTTTTTTTTCGCCAAGAAAAACTACCCTAGTACAGCTTAAATCTTTTTCCACATGCACCCGTTTCGCGAAAACGAAATGGCTTTCGGTACTGTGAGTCAACTGCGCTGTTCGTACCTCGTGGTATTATGGTATAGTCAGTACAGCAGTCGCCGCGACCGTCATTGCGTCAACTGTTGCTGGTCTTGTTGTGTTTTCTGTTATTTTTTCATCGTTTTCGATGAAATCGGCCGTTTCGAAACTGACCTAAAATTGAGATCGAACAACGAACCGTGGCTTGATTGGCTGAACTAAGGGTGGCTTGCTAGGAAGGCGGTCAGGGGGAAACTTTTTAGTGGCCAACGATATCTGCATGTGCTTCCGTGTGGTTGTACCGGGCAGGCACGCGCCACCCACGCGAAAATTCTCCGCTGGCTGCGTGTGCCGTTGCAGGGTAGTCTTGATTGATTTTATTATTGTGCAGCGGTGAAGATTTAAGATGCATGGACTGAAATAATTTCAGCCGGAGATGCATTCCCCGTGGGAAGGTTTATTTTGCATGCAGACGGTAATCTGCGTGTTTTTTATTATTTGTAATAAAAACACTCTTGTGCTCTGTGGGTTTTATTTCATCGATATAATGGGGTTTCTGTGAGCAAGTGTATTAATTTATAACCCTTAAATTGTCTTCTCGTGGAATAAATATTATGTTTTATGTTTGTTACAAATACTTGCTGGACGCTAATGACCTGACTATGGCGGTCTGTTTATTTAGTGCTAGCGAGTTTGACCATTATAAGACATATCGATCGTTTAAATACTTTATAAACAAATGGCTTATAACATGTGAGATATTTAGTTTTAAATGTTTTATTGTTATTTTGTTCTGTAATTGTATATTTTTACTAGCTATCAATATAGCATTATATTTTAGATCGTCTCATACTGTTTATTTGGATGATAAACCTCAAAATAGGAGTGATTCGTTGGTGTGGATGATTAAAAAAAATGTTTTTAATTTTACCTTAAAGTTTAACCCCCGAAAGTTGCAATAAAAACGCTCTCTCTTAACACGGCCGAACCCTGCAATAACAAACTCCTAGCTGTACGCGCTGCTCACAAATGCATGCTAGGGAAAAGTAAAGATAGAATTAGTCTGACCCATAGTGATTAAGATTCGCAGCAGGTTTAAATAACGTCAAAACGATAACTTCCCCATATTCGCCGGTACGTATAGTAGAGTTAGGTGCTAAGCTTTTTTCCACAGTGCTTTAGGCACGAATTCATGCAGCGACAATCGTAGTATGTTGTAGGTGGTAGGCAGGAGCTCGGGCGAATTGACCCCGTTTTTGGATGGAATACTTCCGGCCTGTTGGCTGTTCTGACAAAAGGAGCGAACATGGATGCAAATATATGCGTCCTTTCCTGTAGTTATTCTAGGCGAGATAGGTTCAATTAGTTGAAGTGGGTATTTCCATCAACCGTAAGCGCATTCGTCGGTGCTAGGTTGATCGTTTGCGTCGGTCACACCGGAAAACGTCATCTCAAGGAATAACCACAAGCGAATTGCAATCGGACGATACGGGAAGGTGTTACTAGACTTTGTACAATTCATTTGATTATATCGATACGTTCGAAATGGTTCGACAACAAGAGTGAAATTGAATGCAAAAAAATCGTTACCCGTTGTGGCAATTGGTGGGTTTGAGAAATTGAGATCGTTCATCGTCGTTCAATTTCGTCAGAACTAGGCTAAACAATTTTGTGTTTAATTTTTCAATGCACAAAGTAACGTTTATAAAGCAATCTTACCGATTCTAAGTAGCAGCAATGCAACAAAAAAATATGTTAAAATGTCGCCATGTACGCCTGGTGCTAATGTGAAGTTTATTCCCAGGTGATAAATAATGAAAAGGCATTTAATATTGTTGATTGGTTTTAGGCTATTTTTTAACCTTAAGCAAAGGCTCAATATAACTGGACCAGACTTAAGCCAATCAAAATGTCATATACATTTGTTTCGTTTGATTTTTTATTGTCTTTTTTATTTAAATTGTTTGGTCAATCGTCCGTTTTAAGTAAAAATATAAAAAAAGTTATTCTATAGAACAGGAAGAAAAAGAGCATAATGTTAAACCTTGAGTTATTTTAGCTTGGTGAAACGATTACAAAACACAGACACGCTGCCGGTACCATAAAGGACGTTGTTTAATTTACAGTAGCGATGTTCCAATGTCGCTTACATTCGCCACTGGTTTCGCTCGATGCTCAATTAACAGAAGGTGACCGACGTTTATTAATTTGATAGCATATCTGTCAAATTGTTTGTGGCCTCTCAAGGTGCTTAAGATTTGCCACCGTTACCACTTCATCTCGCTTCTTGTTCGTTAATATTCGTTTAGTTCCTACTCACTCGCTCACTTCGCCATGTTCCGAACTCCGGGCACCTTACCGACAATGCACCCTAAACAACACATTCACATTTGCTGTGGTCGGATCCGCGTTGCGTCTGGCAGTACGTTGATGCCGTCTTCTTCACTCCGTTTTAACTTTCGTGCAAATGTTTTTCGATTACCATTCTCTCCGCCCCGAAGGTTTGATTGAAACAAAAAACAAATTTGGACACTCACTTAAGAGAGGCGACATAATTTAGCAATGACCTGCCGCCATTGGCGATCGCGACGACTCCGTGTCTGCCGCGTCGTTAAATGGAGCTCGCGTGCGAATGGAAACATGATGCCTTGGACTCGTGCCGTGGCCTCAGGCTACCACTGAAGTGTTCCATGGTCCGGGGGCAACCTGTCGAAAAAGACGATCGCGCATAGATCGTGCCAGACGATCGCGACGAAAAATGTCATGGGGAGGTTCGCTGCTGGTGCTGCTGCCGTTGCCGCTACTACTACCACAGCTGCCTGCCATTGAGACGGAGACTAGGTCAATGATTTTTTAATTCAACCACTCCTCCCGTTGGCGGCGTTCAGGTTTTCGGCGCGGCTGTCCGCTGGAAGGGGACGAATCTTATGCTGCCCGAACGCCCATGAATGTTTTCACGATACACCACTGGCATTGTTGTCACCGGGTGCTCCAAATGTGTTGAGAAGCGCTGCGAAACGATCTATTGTGTGATATGTATATTTGTTTGGGCTAACGTCATCGCGTGTCGGCGGTTCATTAATTTCTGAAATATTGTACGAATCGATGCAGGAACGATAATGTATAAGTCGCGTTAGCTGTTCATCAAAACGCGCGAAAGGTGACACGTGCCACGAAAACTTTCTCAAACTTTTGAGAAATTACCACCCAAGGATCATGCTAAGTTAAACGGTTTGTTTATGTTGATAAAGGTAGGCTATTAGCTAGATGCATTGCCAAAAGAAAAGCCGCTAGTATCGTCATCAATCTTTGCACGACATCACGCCGTTTTTTGTGAGTGTCAACCGAGACTGACTCATCACCGCCAGAAACACAGATGTGTCGACTCCTTTTATTTAACCGCGTCAGAGGACAAGGCCGTGCGATGGACAACACATATAGCTGTGACATTTGGTGCGAAATAAAATTTATAAAATACTACTGTGGGTGCCCCGGTTCGTAGCTTATTATGGACAGCTACTTTTGGTCAAGAGTTGCTGTACTTCGGTGATTACGATGATGTCTTGACCGGTTCGAGCGTGCGCTACCATTGACCATTCATGTTAATTAGCGTCAGTAATAGTCGCCTTACGCGTGGCCACCAACGCTTCTGTGGGTGGTCTGGTTTACTAACTCACCAGTATCGTTGTGCGTATTTGCACGCTCCTGTGAGAGATGATAGATTTCGATGAAAAAGGAAGTTGTGAATTATGGTTGTATAGTAATTACATTATGCGTTTAAAATGGGTGAAGAGTGTGGATAAATTTCTATGCGATTGATTGCCATCAATCAGATTGATTTTATTTTTATTTATGGTAAATTGATATATATTTTCTAAAGTTGGTAAATATTTTATAACTTAAGTAAGCGGAATAATACTGCTGACGGCAACGTTAAATGATCACTGGATCATTTAAAATTGGTTTTTATTTTATTATTTTTCTAGTAGTTCATGTGACATTTTTAATTTACTCCGTTTTAAGTCCTTCCGTTTATCCATTTCTCTTCCGTTTACAAAATTTACAAAAACAATTGAAATATGCATTTCATTACAAACTACATCTTTGGTGAACATTGCTTCAGGCGATCTCTTCAACTTTTCCTTTTATTTGCAATTATCGGGTGATCGTATAGTTGTGTTACAGACTGCATCGTTCGCTGCGATTGCGATAATTGTTGCTATTCTTGCGATATTATCTAACAAATCTAACGATATCATCTGTAATTTCCATCTACTGGATAAGAGTAGTGCTTAAAGGATTTAATCTATTATTTTGATATATTATTCTGTAGGATGTAACCAAAATCAACATATCGATGTTGTGTTGTTTAATCGACAAATAATTAGTTTATTATGCAGTTTCCCATAGGCTTTCTAATTCTTTGTAGATTATTAAGCCGAATCAAATGTCTCTCGGTCTTTCTCTCTCTCTCTCTCTCTCTGTAATCGTTCAGGGCATAATGTTGATACGCACGATGAAAAGTTCAATGGAATTTGTATCGTGCGCAGGGCTGTTACTGCTGGCGTTGGCCGTTGGTGGCGTTGCGTGCGATATGATCGTTACGTTTATGGTAAATTTGTCCTTGCACGCTTTTGTTCGGTAGGCGGCCATGTCTCCCAGCCGGTCGCTCGCTTTCCTACGGCACGATGTTTCCATCGAGCCTAGTCGGTCTAAGATACGGGTCAAGGTTTATCTGAATGGACGATAATTCGGCTGCCTGTTGACAGAGGGTGTGCGACACGGCCATGTGCAAGCCAGCTAGAATGGTTGAATAACGCGTTTTACGTGCCACAGCGAAGGTTCTTAATCGTTCATTTCCTGTTTTCAGTTTCGTTGCGAATGCGGTTAAAGCAGATGATGCGTGGATGAATTGGCACGGAGGTCGGAGAAGATCAATTCAAAGAAATGTAATGCACCGGAATGGAAGCAACAATCTTTACATATTTAAAGTTGGAACGCAGCTTAAAAGAAAGAGTACTGGAAAATGGTTCAGTGATTTAATCACTCAACCGGTGTAATTAGGTCGCATTTTTACACAGGACTTAAGTTCGCCAGCATTACGTAAATTTAGAAGATTTAGTAGATTAGTTGGTAAATTAATTAGAAGACTGGAGAACTCTTTTGTAGTTAAAGTCAATTTAAGTTTATAAAAGTTAGAATAATGATTCCGATTTGTAATATGAGGTGAGTAATCATAATCTCTCATTCCCCTTTAAAACTCCTTCCCTCACGTTCTGCATACCATAGTGATGTTTTTGTTGTTGCGGTGGATAAAGCATTACATTTCCCGATTGACCAGCCGGCTCAACCGCTATAGGGGTTCTCTTTCGCTGGCAACTAGTTAACGTAACTAGAGCTGTCGCTAACCAATACTGCTCATCATCATTGACTACTGCCGCCTCCACCCCCGAGTGGGCTGGGATGGTGCACGTGTGCTGGCGCAAATGAACCCACGATTGACGACCTAAACGCCGCTGCTGCTACCGATGGCATTTCCACCGACACTATATAGTTCAGGGTTACAGTGCTAAGGTTTCCAACGTCCCCGCGCACCGCTCCGGCACGGTAATATCCGCACGCTGCGGGGCGGGAGGGAAGCAGTAAGAAAAAAAGACCACCAGGTCGAGGCCATCTCTCTCGACTGTGCGACTCACGGTGGTTGCGGCTTTGGAGGGTATGCAAACGCGTTCACCCGCACACGGCCCGGCCGCACGACGCGCCAAACACCGGACCAACTAGCCCTTTTTATGACGAGCGAGAATTGAATGCCCTCCTCACACAAGCTGGACTAGAACACGGGGAGAGGGTGAGTGTGAGTGCCCGCCAAAGGAACCGTGTGGTCCATCGATGTGTGTCCGCCCTTGTGCCCTTCGCCGGAGTCGTGTACTAAGTGTACACAACGGTTTACCTTCCGAGTGAGGTTAAGGTGAACTGTTCGGGTTGTTCGTACCCCAGCGTCGGTCCGTTCGTCCGCCCGTTAACAGCTACAGTGTTTACACTGGCCACTGCCGCCGTACCGACCCGGGAATGGACGATACGTTAGCATATCTCTTCTCTCCCGGTGTATGCGCACTTAGAGCCCAAGGTCTCCTTTTCACACAGTGTGTGTAAGGTTGCTCAATTTGTTTAACAAAACTAGCCTGTATAGCAATGTTGAAAAGAATTGATTACACTCCGACTTTAGATAGTTAGTTGACGACGAGGTGATTGTGATACATACTGGAAAGCACAACTGTACACAAGTCTGTAGTCTGACAGTAACCTTTCGGTGGCCTTGAATTTGGAGCACATCACAAATATTGAGCAACACTTTTTGCCAGATGCCGAATTTTCTCTCATACTTGCATGGCCAAACTCCGCTCTGTACGAATGCTACAATATAAACATCGGTTCAGTGGAATTGTAAACTGTTGTACGGTATATTCTAGGAATTGTTTATTGCAATGCCATAGTTCCAGTAAATACCATGGCACGTGTGCGCACGAGATGATGGTTTTGCGGAGAATCGGTAGAAAGCCTTTCCAAATATGCACGCGATATATTCCAAATATGCGCGTATCGAATCGGTGCTTGTGTACAGTTTTTTTTTTTTGAAAAATCCGTGTTCCATAAACGATAATATTCTGGTAGCACGCTTGGTTGAGGCTTAAAAATATTTTCTTCATTATTTAGCTGTTTTGTATAAAAAAGGAAACAGTTTGAGTGTCTTGAATGTTGTCTATGTAATGATGTTTTTTGGTTGCTTAAAATAACGTTCAAGCTTTCCTAGTGAATCATTTCACGAACATTCATTTCCGGATGGGTTCGGATGTATGATTCATTTGCATTCCCGGCAACTGCACACACTGCTTCCTGGCGCATTCTTCTGGCTGCAACACCCCGGCTGGGATTAAATTCCGTCCCTGCTAGTGACGGACATTCCGCTGACGGGGAAGCGTAGAGTTGGCTAGTGCCAGCAGAAAGGCCCATGACATTCTTCCATAACCAGATCTTCCAGTCGGTTTGGAATGATTTCCCGTAACGACCGCAACACTGGCCTTTCCTTTACCCTGTTCCATTGCACGAGGTCATATCAGCTGACGGGCAAACGCATTACTACGTGGTGTCAACCGCACGGAAGCGTTGGGTCGCACTGCTGCGACAAAATCTCTTGGTTGGTGAATATCGCGAACGATGGGATCTGTACTTGACTACTACCACTGTGAGTGTACTGCCGATGATTTGACGTACAGCTGGACGGGAACTGAACCACCTGATGGTGTACGCCCTACGTCCTATCTGCACTTGACGGGTCGATTTTGAAGGTCCGGCTCCGGGTCGTGTGGCGTATTCACTCCAGCCGCTTTCAGGTCTGTGTCACTTACGGCCGTGTTTGACGTAAATCCGTTCCACTGTTTCACTGACGCCAGTAGTGGCCTTTTCCGAACTGGGCGGTGTATGACAATCTCTGGGGGGAGGGAAGAATTTCCATTTCGTGACGGTTTATGCTGGACGCTACCGTGGTGGTAGATGGCACAACCAGCGCAACCCCGCTGTTTTACATTTTAATTATCCCTTCGAATCCTATTACGGAAGCACTCGGGTGATGAAGAAGCTGATGATGGTGACGACGACGATATGATGCTTGCAGGCTTTGAGTAATAAACGAAGCAAATGATGATGGCATCTGCAGACAGGTGCAGGAGGTGTAGGAAGACATACTGGGTCAGTACAAGTGTTTAGAATGACGCTCATACTTTTATGATTTTATATTCGCCAAACTAACGAAGAGATGCTTTTGCAAAGTTTTGTGTCATGTATCGGGCGCTGAAAGCTTATTTATTCACTTAAATATTACATATTACAAACATATTATAATCATAATATTTAAAATTAACAATTATTAAATGGTAATTAATATGAAAATTTTACTTTAAAAAAAAATTCATGTGGAATTCGTATTCCTCAATTATATCGTCGCTTCCTAACATGGATAAAAAACAATTAACCATTCATAACCTTCTTTCCTTTGTTCGCAGATACGCATTTATCATCTGTAAATTCGCAACATTTGTAAGAACTCAGCAACGCTTCATAAAACAGGTATACCTTATGCAAAATCAGTTAATTTTAAAAATATTTCGCAGTGCTCAATTTCAATAAATACAATTTTAACAGTGTGTAAATCATTTTTATGATGATAAAAAAATAGAAAAAAGTTTAGGCCAATACAATTTTAACAGTGTGTAAATCATTTTTATGATGATAAAAAAATAGAAAAAAGTTTAGGCAAATTATTACTTACATCTACAGAAAATAATGCAAAAAACAAGTAATCGATATATCTAAAAGTAGGAGTGAATTCCAATACGGGAAAAATCGTTGTGGTGTGATGGTTTGAATATCATTCAGGTTCAAATCTGAAACCTGATCTTTCTTTATGCATTTTTCAAACACTATTGTCTGTGCAAGCAAGCCCACGACACCTTGTAGGTTGACATGTGTTGTGCCTGTCATAAATACAACAAACGAGTGCTCCGTGAGAAGCACGAGGTTACACGATGCGAGCGAGTGGTACACCTTGTTCCTATTTGATAGCACTGCAGAACACATATTTTTATATTTCATTTGCAATTCGTTCGGTACTCGAATTCGGTCTTTTGATTTGGAATGATTTGAAACTAGATTCAAGTTACTGATATTGAAAAGTGTTAAAAATGTTGTCTTTTAAACTTTTTGAACAAATTATTGTTCATAAATCAATAATTAATTTCTTTGTTCGCTCAACCAGTATTGCTTATGCAATCGAACAATGCGCGTAGTTGTGATGAATTTTATAACCTTATCCCCAACGCCCAGCTGTGATTCGTCAAATGATCGTAATTTGTATACACACCAAGCATGCGTCAGTTCCGTCTGTCATTTTTTGATCTTAAAAAATGTTTATACATCACATTTTACACCTTTTGGGTTCCACCTCTGTTGTGCGAAAAATCATGTCCAGAAAGAAAAAGTGAAAACACTGAATTGCTACCGTAAAAAAATGACAGGACACGACGATGACCGGATGGGTGGGAGGCGAATTGTTAAACAACGCTCTGGTTCACTCTGTTGACCAAAAGCCTGAATAGGTCATGATGGTGATTTCGTGTGCTGCTCCCCTTTGGTCCTTTACCGAACCGCGTCCGGCAGGAGTGTGGTAGAGATAAATAATGTCTCCGACGCGTGCAGTAGATGCAGCTCGGTTCAATGTTGGCCGATGTTGGCCAAACCGATCGACCGCCGCCCGCCCGCTGTGTTGACACGGCCCGCTGCTGATCGTTTTGCCGCGTTCGATAAATCTCACTTACACAGAGAGGAGCATTATAAATGCATGCAAATAAAATCAATGATAATGACTTCAGCAATTAAGTCGGCAATAAATAACTGCATCGTTGTGCGCGCCGCTGAACCAGGAGGAAAGGATTCTAGCACGAGCGGCGCGGCGGACACAACAAGGACTTTAGTGAGATTTGTGCCGAGAGGCGTAGCTTGTTGCAACAAATGCATTATTTGCCCGTTCCCCCATGGTGGTGGTACATTCCGGAATAATTGCACGGCACGTAGGGTGGAGGCGCGCTGAAGAGGCTGTTGTGCTGTTGGTGCATCGTTAGGCGGGAAATGGCGGGAGGCTCTGAGAGACGGAAGATGGATTTGCAATTCATATCATTCCGATGCACTTTCATCGTCGGGTAGCATTCGAACGAGGTTGCTGCGAATGGTATAAGTGAGATATGTAGATTTGGGGCCGGAACCGATCCGATTCGACATATGCATCCGGTGTGGATTACCATCCCACGGAGCAATGCGTTCCATTTCAACGCCTCTGTCGGTCGGAATGCAAAAGCGCAACATAAATCAATTAATTACATAGAGTGGAGCTGCTGTGCACAAAGCGTCACCATTGCACGGTGATACACGCATAAATCTAAGCAAACACACGCACACCGATTCAGTTGGAACCATTTTTCAACGCTTCAAATCCACCCCTGCAATCGCTGCGAGGGTGCCGCTGTTCTGCCGAGTGTAGTGCCGACCGTGAGCCACCTGCCACTGAGGCGATCAAAAAACGGGTCACGGAGAAAGCCTTGTCCTAATTTCTGTTCCGTTCTCTCGAATCTGCTGGATGCGTTGGAAGCGGCCGGCAGCATCACTTGAGCCAGATCATGCGCGGCTCACCAGTACAGATCGCAAAAGTTAAACCGGCGGATGAAATGAAAAGCGACATGTTTCTCTTTCTGTTTGCAATTCTATTAGAAGAAACCCATTGATACGATTCATCGAGCAGCTAAATGCGACTTTAATTTAAAGCTATTGCTCCCTAGCTCAAAGTGGTTAATTGCCATCGACCGTTGCCAATCGTCAATCGTCCTCTATCAACATAGTTGCTGCACAGAACGCTTGATGGAGGATGAAGAAGTTGCGGTTCAATTTAATTGGCGATGAATGCTGTCATATCTGTTGCTGTGTGACCATTGCTGCGTTGTGATAAATTGTCGTTCGCAACTTAAATTCAACTCGCGTTGACCATTTCGAACGGTATCAGCCATCATCACAAGGCGAAACTTAATTGACTTCCTCAGTGTGCGGTCACCCATCGGTGAAGACGTTTGATAAAACATCACCGATCTTTAACCGCGAAGTGCAAGTTCACATCTGCAGTGTAGTTTGAGCTTCGGTTCCAATAGAGATCGGTTCCGGATAAAACCGATTCCAGCAACCGATTCCAAATCATCGGCCATCGGACGGAAATATTTGCTTGGCACACTTTTTTGCTGTAGCCGTGAACACGTGAAAAGATGGGCGTGTGATCTTCGTCGGTCCAACTGGCTTGACGCATAAGTAAACGTAATCCGCATCTAGGATGCCTTCTTTAGCCATTGATGCGGATCGTTAGCCATCAGGCGATAACCAAATTATCAGCTACGCTCGCCAAATTAAGTGGTAAATAGAAATTGTGTACGATTCGGTGGCATCGTACAATTAACATACACACACGCGCGCGCGCGCTGTTTCGGTTGTGGTTAACGTCGTAGTGTTTGGACCTTGAAAGTTCTTGCTATTTTGAAAAAAAAAATCCCGGTAGTACTCTTATCTCTACCAATTCGGCACAAGACGGTGGCAAAGCTATACATGTGTGCCGCTTATTTTATTGCCTTGTTTCTATACTTCAGATCATCAACCGCGGGATGGAAAGAACCAAAAGTTTGACCAACATCAATTAGATAGGCATCAGCTGTAGAAACAAACATTGATTGTCATCTTTTCGTTTAGCACCCCTCAATGGTGAAGCTCGTCCGAGGTTCACACTTGCCGGCAGTACAGTACCGAATGGTCGTGCCCTATACGCTATTCGATTACAGTACGAGCTACAGACAGCACGTGGGAAGATACAGTGGGAAGCTCCAAAGTTACTCCTCTACGTGTGTTCTATCAGCTGCAATTGCCGACTGTGTTCTACCTCGCTGTCGTGCGTGTCGTTCCGGTACGTTATTTGTGTAGTCATACGTACGCGTGTAATCGGTGCGCCCAGATTGATAAGCCGAAGTCTACAAGGACAGCGCAGCATCTTCTGGCGAGGCGGGGGGAAGGTGACTGAAAAAGAGTTACTTTGCCTACCGGGGTCAAGCAGAAGGTGGAGGTCGATCCAAAACCGCATGCCGCTTAAACGCTTAAACGTGTAGCGTGCGCACGCTTTCTACAGATTGGTCAAGTTTTGTTCTAGACTCTAGATTAGAATTGGTAATTATCAAATTATGTGTGGTTTCGGAAGTTAGTGTTCATCGCTGGCCGCTGCAGGAAACAACACCGGACGCGTGACCAGTGTGACATTCTAAGGCAGACCTTGGTTATGTGCTTACACTTGAAGATTGTGCTACTATTTTGATGGTGGGTTATCGTGACGGGTTGGTTTGGTAGAAGGGCGTAAGCCAAATGGTGCAGTCGTGGTTATTTTGCACTTTAAAATTAAAGTTTATTACAACACGTTGGCCCGTTGGTCTTGTTTTGGCCAGCTTTTAAATGCAAACACTCAAACACTCATACCCACTGCCGCGAGCCGTCTGACCAGAAGTTCCATCCGTGTGCGCGCCGCTTGTTTTATGTTTTCTCCTAAATTTATATTTTCATTTTCTCTTTGCCTTTCCTCCCCACAAGTGCCTGTGCGGTGCCCAGTGACCAGTGGTATATCCGCGTGAGTTGATCGTACGATGCCGCTGAAACAACGAAACGCAGTGTTGGAGCTGCACTCTCCGACGGAAGACAATCTGGTGTCACCGAGCGGTGGCTCAGTGGTAACCGATTTCGGATCGCTTGCCGAAGATGGTACGGTGGGATCGACGGCGGCGTCCGAAAAGGCGACGTCGGAAGCCGGCCCGGACAAGGTGAAGATGAAGAAATCGCTCGGGCTGATGGAGGGTGTCGCCATCATTCTCGGCATTATCCTTGGCTCGGGTATCTTCATTTCGCCCAAGGGTGTCCTGCAGGAGGTGGGTTCGGTTGGGACCTCGCTTGTGATCTGGGTGCTGTGCGGTGTACTGTCGATGATTGGTGCCCTGTGCTACGCCGAGCTGGGTACGGCCATTCCCAAGTCCGGTGGAGACTACGCGTACATCTATGAGGCGTACGGGCCACTGCCAGCGTTTCTTTACCTATGGGATGCGACTGTGATATTTGTGTAAGTTTGGCTAGTGGCGGGTTGGTTGTTCTGGAGTGGATTCTAGTGTTTGCGGACTTGGACTGGAAAGATGTCCGAGGATTACACTCGACTAGAACTCCATCCGGATCGAATCGCTCGCTTTTCCTATCGATAAACGATGCTAATGTTTATCTTATCGTTGCATTTTGCGTTCACCGATTGTTCTGGGTATGTCCTTAATGTTGGTGTACACTTCCTGCGGTTGCATCTTTACGCGTAGTCCGAGTACGAACGCGATCATGGGCCTGACGTTCGCGAGCTACGTGTTCCAACCACTGTTTGCGGCTGGTTGTACCGTCCCTACCATCGGGCTGCAGTTATTTGCCGCGGTTACTATCTGCGCTCTCACCTACATCAACGCCTACGACGTCCGGGTAACGACCAAGATGCAGAACGTGTTCATGTTCACCAAAATCGGTGCGCTGGTGCTGGTGATAGTGGTCGGCGTCGTCTGGATGGTGGTGGCCGACGGCGGTATGGATAATTTCGAAAACGCGTTCGATGGCACGGAAACGGATCCAGGCAAGATCTCGGTCGCGTTCTACTCGGGCATCTTCTCCTACGCTGGCTGGTGAGTGTGCGCGAAGGCTTGGGTTATTCAACCACAAGCGCTTGGCCGATCTGCGTTGCGACCTCACAACACGGTACCGTGTTGCGATTGCTGGGTGATGGACTTTAATCGATCAAATCCTTCAACTCCCCTCCCACCCTTGTAGGAACTATCTCAACTTCATGACCGAGGAATTGCGCGATCCGTACAAGAATCTGCCCCGGGCGATTTACATTTCTCTGCCCCTGGTGACGGCCATCTATGTGCTGGCAAACATGGCGTACGTGGCTGTCCTGACGCCCCAAGCAATTTTAGCTTCCGATGCCATCGCCGTGGTAAGTTGTTTGCACCCTTCTGCTATTATTACATCTCGCAGTGTTGTGTTCATCTACCAGCTGCCTGGCGATAATCTTATCCCCATTGCTAATCGATGCAAGCGGTTAGCGGCAGTGCGAGGTTTGAAGTCTTCCGTGTTGACAATGTTTTCTTTTTTCTCTCTCTTTTTTTTTGCACTCGGTTGGTGTTTTGTGCGGATCGCCTTGAAATGTTCCTGCAGACGTTTGCCCAGCGCGCCATGAGCTATGGGGCGTTCGTAATGCCGATTCTGGTGGCGATAGCCGCGTTCGGAGGGCTCTCCGTGCACATTATGACCTCGTCCCGCATGTGCTTCGTGGGTGCCCGTAACGGTCACATGCCCGAAATATTGTCCCATATCAATGTCAACCGCTTCACGCCAATGCCATCGCTCGTGTTTCTGGTGAGCATGCAATTAAAGACCTCAAAAATGAGTTGTGGTGGGAAGGTTGAATCCAACATTCCTGCCACGCGTGCACCGCAAACGGTGCATTTGTTCGGTTTTGTCTGATTGCGTACGTATTTTCTTTCTTCCCCCCCCCCCCCCCCCCCCCCCCCTCGCTGTCATTACAGTGTGCATTGTCATTGTTGTATCTGTTTATCAGCGATGTGTACGTCCTTATCACCTACAGCAGCATCGTCGAGTCGTTCTTCATCATGCTGTCCGTCAGTGCGGTCCTGTACTTCCGTTACACCCGGCCAGACATTCACCGGCCGATACGGGTACAGCTCTGGGTACCGACGTTGTTTGTCATCATCTGCGCCTTTCTGCTGATCGTACCGTGCTATGTGGCTCCGTACGAGGTAGGCATGGGTGTCGCGCTAACACTAGCCGGTATTCCAGTCTACTACGTAGGGGTGGCCTGGAAGAATAAACCGAAAGCATTCACAGACGCGCTAACACGCGCGACGCAATTTTGTCAGAAAATGTTCATGACCGCCAAAGAGGAAGCTGATACGGAAGAGTAGAATTTACAGTCCGATTTAGGGCAAGTTTGCTATTGAAGACAATATTTTAATCGAAGATTGAAGATCACGGTGCGAAGGAATCAAGTGATACAGATGTACTCATAGTTATGATCCGTGTCTGGGCGTTGTGCGTGGAAGTAAAAGCGAAGGGCGTGTAAAGATATTTGGAAAAGAACTTTTTTAATGGTACAACGTGCTAATGCTGTTCATCATGACTTGGTTTTGCTTTAAACAATCATGTAGGGATGGGGTGTGTGGGTATTCAACTATTTTTACAGTGGTTTTCCCGCTTTAAGTCCGTTTTAAACTTAACTACTGCTAGGTTTACAGCACACCGTGGCATCTTTAATTCAATCGTATGTCGCTGCATTTCGTCGGACTGCATTTAGCCTTATCCAGGTAATCTCCGTAAAAGAATCTTAAGCATAGTACTTTATCTCGACATGCCGACAGCTAATAGACTCAATATCTGAACCAATAGACTTCAATGCCGGGATCCTAAATATGAATAAGATCATCTCTACAATGTAAAAGTTCTTTTAAACTTATTTTATTAAATTTTTATATCGCATTTTTTAACTTCGTCTGGCACCTTTATGTTTAATGTATTCGTTTTATGATTGAAGTCCAAGAAATATAAAAAATCAGCGATAACCAATAGACTCAATATCTCAACCAATAGACTAAAATGCCGGGATCCTAAATCGCCATGTTGACATGTCGACAACCTCCGACAACCAACCGACAACCAATAAACTCAATATATCAGGCAATAGACTAAAATATCGGGATCCTAAATATGATTAAGACCATCTCTATAATGTAAAAGCTCTTTTAAACTTTTTTTAAATCCATATTTAGATAGTTTTTTTTAACTTCGTCTGGCAACTATTATTTTATTTTATGATTGAAGTTCAAGAAATACAAAAAACAGCGTTATCGACATGTCGACAAGCTATAGACTCAATATATCAAGCAATAGATTAAAATGTCGGGATCCTAAATATTAATAAGACCATCTCTACAATGTAAAAGTTCTTTTAAACTTTTTTATTAAATATTTAGATCGCATTTTTGTATCTTCGTCTGGCAACTTTTATGTTTAATGTATTCGTTTTATGATTTAAGTCCAAGAAATACAAAAAGAGAAAATCAACGCAGGCTGGAAAAGACTATATTTGAATGTCATGTGGTACTTAGTATTAATGTGCCAGCAACATGCACGGGTTGACCATTTCTTACCTATTACAAACATGCTCATCCTATCGTGACCGCACGTTTTATTCATTCACTCATTCGCTAGGACTATAATAGCTTCATACTACCCATACCAGGAGTGAGCGAAAAGGAGCGTTTGTTATCATTTGTAATTGTGTAACGATAAGGCAAAGGCAGGATAGTTTAAGGTAAGTCAAACAGATAAATTATCAGTCAAAGATTAACAAATCGTATAAAACTGATTTATTTTTTAATTTGCTGACCTACCTATCGACAGTAGCGAGACTTAAATGCGTTCGATCGTCTCTTTTTTAAAAAGTTCTAGGACAGTATCTAAGAGTAACGTGCAAGACTTTGATTTTGTCAATGCAATCTAGAAACGAGCAATGTCATTTCCCAATCATCTGCTTGCAAATTGGAAAGGTTAAAAAAAAAAAAATGCGCCAAAATATTGAATGTATTTGTTAGGTAAGAACCAAAATGAATAAGCACCTGTCTTCCGCAGCGAAAATCTCTCCGGTTTGTCATAAATTGCACAAAGTGCACCGAAATAATAAATGACACTATTTCAGGAAAGGAACTACAATGCGCTGTCCCTCGAATGCCATGTGGCAATTAGTTAATCTACTTTCCCCGTTGGTGCTGCATGTACCATCTCTCCTCGAGCAGTGTTCATTATCCGAAAGTTGTACCATGGGAATGACATTTCCGATCCATCGAAGTGATTATTAACTGTGCCACAGATCGCCTTGACTCTGTTGCCCCGAACGGGGAACGATAATTTCGATCGATTACGAAAGTTACAGCACACAATCGCATTGACATCGCAGTGAGTTGCGCTGTCCTGCCCTTCTTCCTTACATTGATGCTCTACTATCGAGCTGCGAGTGCTGTGGCGTTTTTGTAGGTATGTGTAATCGTGTATGATATAACCTCCCGCACAGAAAATACAGAAATAATATGTAGAAGAGAAAGAGCGATAGTGTGTGCGTGTGTGTGTATATCTTCCGTCCACGATGCTTGTGTCCGTCCTCGTGGTAAACACACACCCATTTGTCCCAGAACCGGGTGGAACGCGGTTCAAGTTTTTAGTTTGGCTTTTCTCTGTCTTCCACCTTCCCGTCTCCACCGCGTATAGCGATGAACGCAACATTATGTATTGCATATCCGGCCATGATCCACATTGTGGACGACTCTCAGTAGGTCAGAGCAGGGTTTTCAAAATACAATACAATATTTACGGTTTCTGCTTTGCGGTGCCGCGTATACGTTCTCTCGCGTTTCACGTTCCACGATTCTCCTTCGGATATGCTGATACGGCTCTTTACGTTTCCCATCATGTTTTCGTTTAGCGTATGTTTGGAAAAGGAGTCACTATGCGTGAGTACAGAGAGTAAAGCGACGGTTAGAGTGAGATCGAAAGAATGGAAAGATCTTTTTATGCTGTTGAAATGAGTGGAGTTTTGCGACACATTTTTATACTTTCGCTGCATAACAGGAACCATACGGCGGTATTCTTTTTACGTCTTTGTTTGATTTCGGTTCTTTCGTTCCCGATTTTACTTTTCACATTGATGCATATCTTGTACTGATGTTGGTAGCTTTTTGTTAATAAAAAAATGTAATTTGTCATGCTGAAAGTGTCACTGCTCCGTCCAGCCATCAATGATGACAGAATTAGTATCAACATAGACAACACGGTATACCGACCAATGGAATTATTATTAACATATTTCACATTTTAGTGTAACTGACCAGGCGACTCCACCAAATATTAACTTTAAGATTTTATCAGCATATTAGGATAAATGTGCAATAAATGAACATATTCTTGCATCTGAATGTTCAGCTATATGCGGTGTTCCTATAGGATGTTTTTGGAATAAATATATAATTAGTAATAATATTCATCATGTAATGATTATTGCCTCTAAATCAAAAAATTAGAAAGGATATGCTTTTAATTGTAAATTATGATTTCGATCATGTAAATTTATCGATACCATTGATATTGACGATAGAAATAACTGATTAACATTTCGATCAAATATTTGGACTCAATTAATAATCCAAGCAAGTTACATGTTCTTTATTTATACGCCACAAAAAACCAATGACCATATTTGCAGAACAAAGTACGTTGTTTGGCCGTTTTTAAAGGGCGAATTTCTAAACTATAAATAATCAGATTTATTCTGCTGGTAGCGCGACAGTTTCGGTTATCTTGCTTGAAACAATTTTCAAATGTAAGCATGATTGGTCTTGACTGGAAAAAAAGACTACAGACCTTGAGTTGTGCTGCCGGGTAAACGTGTAGGAACGTCATTAAACGGCAAAGCAAATCTTCGAAGCATAAGCAAAGTTCAATGCAGCCAGGGAAATAAAGTATGTTGCATGGGTGGCAATGATCTGAATCTGTGGGACCGTTGACCTTTTCGCTGAGTCGCTGTTGCTGAGCAATTATGCTTACGGTCGACTAATAGTAGACTAATAATATGTCTCTGAACGTACAGCATCGTATTAATTTTGTAGCTTATTCTAACATTGGATAAAATTTAAAAATACATTTGCAAAAACAAAATTATCACAAAAGTGCTCAAAAAGCGTAACGTTATGCAATCGTGTGTTACTGTTTGTTAAGAACAAGACCTTTTTCGAAATTGGGTCAGTCATTGAACGGTGGATGCGGAATAAAACTTGTCGCAATACACTACCACTATCGTTGGATGTTACTCCACACGATACGATAATTCAAGGATAGCATACAATTTGTTACTCCTGACTCGAAACTAGAGCAATCATTTGTGACCTGGAAAAGTAATTTTAAAGTTCGTTTATCCAGCAACGACTCATAACGCAACGAATTATAAATGTTCGAATAGGGGAAACAATTTCGATGTTTGAGTAACAATGAATCTTTAATAATATTTCTAAATATAGTCTCGTTTGAATTACATTAGGTATACAGTTTATCTCATCTGCTGAGCGAGTTTTATGGGCTCATCCTGTAGCACCATACAACACCAATACACACACACATGGATAAAAGTTCATGTCCTACTTCTCATCCCTGATGTAACAAGTTGACCTATATTCTGTTGCTAATGTTCTAGATCTGTTTATGTTTTTTTTTCACGCAGGATATAAATGATTGATGGAGTGCATCCTTGGGCATTGGTAAATAATTCAGTGGTTTTTGTGGTATGATTGATTGTTAAACATATTTTCTACGATAATCCAGTCTTTGTGAAGTTTACGTTTGCCATCCTCAATCCTCTTTTCGTATCGATGGGAATGCGGACACCATTGATGGGCATGATTTTGAGACAGTTCAGTATTTCATCATAATCGTACTGAACCCTAGATACGATGGTGTGGCACCATTACTTGGGGGCTGGCGTTTTTTTTCGAACTTACCTACAACATACAGCGGCATGGCAGCGTGTCAACCAACCGTGGACTCGAACTCGAACCGACTCGAAAGGAAGTGAGTAAAAAAGGGACAAGATAGCCTATAGTGGGCGTTCGGAACGAGCTGTGAGAGGTGTTGGGGCATCAAAAGTAAAACTCAACCGAACCTAACCCATCCGTCCGGAGGAGGTCGCTCGTCGGCAAGGGCATCAGCAAGAACGAGCCTACCAGATAGTGGGAAAGAGAGAAGAACTACAAAAAAAAACTCCATCATGATGATGATGGTCTCAAGGTGTGTGCTATATAAGGCGACCTACTTTTAACTACGCGTTGACGATTCTCGACTCGGCGACAGTAAACGAACGGGATGGGGGAAAATGGAGCGAAGGACGCACGGGCCGGGCGTTGAAGGGCGATGAATCGTATAAGCATAAGTCCGGGAATGAAGAAGGCTCCAACAGCATGCGCATGTGTGTGCGTGTGTGTGTGAAGCGATCCGTTGCGTTCCGGACAAAAAAGGAGACACCCCAGCTCAGATCGAGGTAAAGGAAAAAGGGTTGCTCAAGGAGGTTGCGCTACGTACGGGTTCATTGTCTTTGTTGGAGTCATTTATTGGGTGGAGTGTGTCAGAACGATTGATCGTGAGCGAGTTGTAAGTACTCAGTGCAGTCAGTCAGTATGACCGTATTTAAGATCATTTGCCTTTACAAATATGTAAAGCTGTTGCACCGTCACGAGTTGTACTACAAATCATTAAAAAAGCAACAAACTTGTTCAAAGCGTTCACGTTGACTTTTGCTTTTACTGGTGGTGGAATCGTTTTTCCATTCCGTCGATTTCTTTGGAGCGCTACGAATGCTAATTTCATAGACTCAGGCTCGCTCTCCCTCTTTCGCAGCCTTTCTTTTTCACTCATTACCCTCGAGAGCCCGATCGAATACCTTGCGTACTCGAGTCCGTGCAAGTTGATACTCCTTCGCGCGCGGCTTCTAAATGCTCTTGTAATGGAAAACTTTCAATTACGTTACTTGCGGCCCTACCCGGCAGGGCCGACCTGTACCGCCGAGCAATCGAACCCAAGCACCACGGACCCAAGGTTTCCCTCTAATTATCTATTCAAGGTACTTTGGTCGTTCCAAATGGCATCCAAGATCGAGATGGAGATGGACCGAGCGAGGCTCTTGCTGCTGCAACAGCGACCCATCGTCCGATTGGCGCACATCAGTGCGTGGTATAGCATTTTTTTTTCTCTTCTTCTATCTTAGCGATACTGCGGCAGTCGCCGATCCGTTGTAGGCCAGTTGGTCAACACCCCGACGAGCCGAGAAGGGCGTGCAACTGTATTTCTCTATTTATTTTATATCTGTCTGTCTTGCTGTTGACCTGTCCAGCTGCTGGTGGTTTGTGTCGTGTCGTGTTGACCCTTTACGGTGGCAGCGATGCTTTTACAGACGGCTCGGTGTCCGTGGAATTTGGAGGTTTGTAATGGAGGAAGAGTTGTGAAACCGTGCCCAAAACTGCGTCGTTGTATGGGTCGGCGATGGGTTTGATGCTCGTAAAACTTTGACCTCTTGTCAGGTTTTCGGTGCTTCTTCAAATGATAGCCATCACTCCTTCCTGGGGCCTAGAAGGGAGACGAGCATAGAAAGAAAAAAATGAAGAATGAGAGTATGTAAGAAAGAGAACATTAGACTTTAAATTGATTTCAAAAAGGGCATTAATTGACATTCGCAGAGCGTACATAACATTGTAGTACATTTAGATTTGTTTGTTTAAAAGGTTAAAGATATTATTCCGAACTGAATAGATTAAAATCGATTAAGATAGCTGGATACAAGAAAAATGCTAGCATCTGCTTTAACTTGCAGGTAAGTGGGTAGTCCTTTTGGGAATAAATCAATGTATGACCTTTAGATGTAACTACAACAATTTGAAACTGATACTAATGTTTTTCGGATATCAATTGGTTTCCAGAAATTGATAACATGGCAAATAGCAGTAGTTTTACGAAATATAATCTTTGATTTCCTTTCAGTAACACCGTATCTCTAGGCAACATGACAAATGACTCACTGAAATCCCATTTGCGACTTCTTTCCAAGTCTCTGATTTCGGACAGAGAAATGTGGAGTTCTGAAACGATAAATGAAGAGCTTGTCTTCAAGAGCACATGTTCCGGTACGATCTTATGCACGAACTGCTGCCTTTTGAATTATTCAAACCGTTCGAACTTCTCCGCGTTCAAATCGTGCCGTTTGAACAAAAATTGTCCAGCACAGCTAGACAAACCAGACTGGCACGCACTATTTTGTGGGTCTTTAGGTCGCGCACTTTAGTTCCTGTGTTGCTCGCAAAAAAAAAAAAATGTTCGGTGACTAGGTCGTCCAGTGGTGGCAGAGGGAGAGCACTGGGTCCCCCAATTCTTTGGCCCAATGTGGGTCGACGCCGGCGGTCGTACGCCGGGATGCGTGCGTTTCTCTTTCGCTTCTCGATCATGTTGGGCTGTTATGTTTTTTTTTGTTTTTTGCACGCGTTTATTTCGTTTTGTTTTCCCCATTGTCTCCATTTTGTTTGCTGGCTGCTTGGCTCGTGGCTGTCTTTTGAGGCCAAAACGCGTGGTACGAAAATGGTTTTCGGCCGACGCCACGCACGCGGCTCCTTCAGAAACGGTCGACTTTTTGTGTCTTCTTACCGTGCGTACGTCGTCCGTCTTACGCCGATGGCTGGGAGTTTTGCGCACCAGACGCTTACGCACGACGCAGCTGCGTTCAGTTTTGAAGTGGGTTGACTGGTGCTTGCTGCGGTGTGGAGGTCGTGTTAAGGGGTTCGTCCATGGAAGAGTAGGAAATTGTGCGTGCACCCGTAACACAGCTGCGTCTGGGCTTTTGCTAATGAGCGAATCGTCCGCTGGGAAGGGGAGCCAACTTGGCCGATAGGCAGATAGCTTATGCTACCGGAGTTGGGAGTTTTTTTTTATTCGTTATGCCGCTTTTGTTATGCATCCAAGCGATACATAACTAATGTCTGTCTGACATCGAAAGATAAGCAAATTTAGTGGAGCCCGTAGAAGTAGCTTTGGTCTACTTTAAGGCAATTGACGAGAACCATTTGGACGTTACGGGGGTAGACTCATTTTGCTGACCAACGTTGGGTCACCCCGCTAAGGTGTGGAAAGCATTGAAAACAAACTACAATCGCTCGATCTCTTTGTCATGGTTTGCATTAGATGTTACCCGTATTGTCATCAGCGCAACCTTTGGCAACAACTCGGTCGTTGCTGTTACAGTGGCCTTTACTTCTGTTATTATCATCAAACGAGGGTAGAGTTGACAAATGTCGCAATCTTATGGAATAGAGCACTCGATTTTCATCAATATTTGATGAGCACTTTCTAATCTTTATTCTAAATTCCATGATTTGGGGCTATTAATGTAAAAAGCCGCTTTTTTAAATGTCTTAATAATATTTCTATTACAAATAAAACAATCTTTTTCTAGCCCCTTTCTCTGCTTGATTAGTTAAATAATGTTCTCAGTTAGCTCTAATAAAATCTGAGAACGATAAAATTTGAAAGGACTTCAATGGATGATAATAAACATTCGGTCTCATTGGATTTATTTATTCCGATTATTTGCTCGTATGCGACTCACTTTTTGTGTTGGAAGATCGCGTCCGTGCAAATTCGTCTTAGGAAATGTTACAACAATAGATATGATTCCGATATTGGCAGATACAACACAAAGGCGACAGAGAAGGTATGCTTTTGAAGTTGTTGTTCGTTAATGATTTTTAATGTATAATTTTTTAATGTAAATATATAGCAAATATAAAAAAAAACTTTTCACTACACCAAATAAGGAATTAATTCATGCGGATTGACTAGTTGCATAGTCTTCACTTGTATTCAAGAAAAAACTGTTTTTTCTTAGTACAAAGAGAAATTTTATGAAAGCAGCCCCAATCGCTTTAATGTGTAAATACAATATTGCAATTTTTGGCACCATTTTGGTCTTTCAATTAGCATTCAATTTTGGATAAATCAAACATATCTTGCCAATTTGGTCCCACTAATATCCCGTGGAAGGAAGTGAAACCGCACGATTCACTTACCCAGGTCAAAACCACATGCACAAAAAGAAGGCTATATTCGAGCCGACGAATGTAAAAGTCGGTGTACCACGGGTCTTCCTTTGATGCACAGGCCGCTTCCGCTCCACCATGGTGGTCAGTTTTATCTTTGCTGCGGTCGCTCCGCTTCGACTGCAAAAGTGTGTCATGTTTGATGAATAAATTATGTTCCAAAACAAAAAAAAAAGCAGCACCGCTAAAAAAGGTGTGACACTCACAGGCATATACTATGTCGCTCTCTCTCTTTCTCTCTTTTTTTCTCTCACAACACACAGCCATCAGGTCGGCAATTAACCGCGCCTAGTGAGCTCGTTGTTTCGGTGGCCATCCACCTTTCTCACACCGACCGATTCGACGGTGGCGCCAACGTCACCCTACACTGCTATGACATGTTACTTCCCTTTCGAAGTTTTCCCTAGCTGCTCCCCCTTCGTTTCACCACGTCGCACGTCGGTGCTTACCCGTAGACGGGTGATGATCATTTATTGTTGCCCTAGGTCTGTTTTATGCGACCGACACGACGGGGCCATTGTTTGCCGAATCGGTTTCGTCGCGATCATGATCCATGCTCCAGTTTCCAATTCCAATATGTCATGCAAATAATGGCCAGTGTGGCCATTAGTGCGGCTTGCACCGGTTGCCTCCGATACCGATTATAGAGATGTCAAGGAGCACCATTCCACCCGGGCCTGGCACACTTTCTCGTCGGTAAGGGTTATGCCCGACTGCTATTTGCAAATACAAAACTTTATTTAAAGTTTGCTTTCGAGGCTAACGCATTGACCCGTTCATCGCGATTAGCGTTGCGTTGTCTCGTTCCTAGCATATTTGCACTGCATAATTATACCCAAATGCAGCACAGCGCTTTTGGGAGAAGTTTTATATGCAAATTTGAGTATCATTCAAGTGTTCGGGTGAGTCTTTTGGTGTAATTATGTCTGCTTTAAGTGGAATTAACCCTAGTTTTTAATGTAATAAAATTTACTTGGTTGCTGGAGACTTTCAATGCAAGTATATTTTATGTATTTCAAATAAAAATCTGATTTTGCAATTTCTCAGGCCAAGAGAAAGCCAGTAACAAGAAATATAGGAATTTAAATGGAGAGTGATGAGTGTTGTCTCTGATTTTGTTTCGTTTTTAAGTGCTAATAAAGGTACAGATAATCTATATTTTTCCTGTAGATCCTTATTTCCTGTTAAAATATATTTTGTATGTGAGATTGTACTTTGTGGGGAAAAAGATGTTTTGTTTTTAAATATTTTTTAAAAGCTGTTGAAGGTTGATTAAAACAAAAACAAAAAGAGCCAATTATTCGATACTTCTACATCGATCGTTTTATTTTCGTTTCGATCGAACTACAGCGTATATTTAAGCAAAATAGCAATTATAAAAATGAAATATGCCAATCTTCTGTGATCTCTTGTGTGTAAGTAAAAATACAATATCATATAGTTAATGTAAAGCTATCTGGTTTTATACAAAGTAGCTAAGTTTCTGATAAAACACATCTGTAATCCGTGTAGTTCACTCTTCTCTTACCCGGTTCAACCCACCCACATTACTAGGTGCTCGGATGGGATGTACAGGGAATTACGCTTCCTGCTGTTATTAATTATCTCTCTAACGGTCGACCGCGCCGTTGCACTGCTCAGCTAGCGCAAACAGTAGCACCGGCGGGTGAAGCAATTAACTGCTATAATACGACAATAATTACCTCATCAGCGCGAGTTGCCCATGAGTAACCTTCAACCATTTTCTGCACACCGTCGGGGAGCGGCAAGTGCGTTAAGAATGTTGCCAAAGATACGAGGAAAGCAAACTGCCTAACGGCCAACGTCGTACATACGCGAGAGGCGATACCGGAGAGTCATCTTCGTGAAGTTTATAATTGCTTTCTGTGCAATTTAATGCGATACGATATGCATATGGGTTGATTAACCGATCAATGTTTGTCATTATTTTCATTGAAACTGATTAACGGTACAAATGTGTTTGTAGCCCTTTGCATACGATCGATACACGGGGAAAACCTACTCAGTAGCACGCTCTTCTTTGTTGTTTTAGGTTTTAATTGAACGTATATTTTTAGGTGAATCGCATCATAAACCGCCGGCTTCGTTGAAGTAAGTAACAAATGACGGCTTCTTTTTCCATTCCATTCCTAACACACCGAACACATCCCATTAATGCATTCCTGACATCTGACAAACGAACAGATGTGTCCGAGCCGTTCGATTGGGTGTAGATTTTAAGTGTCTGCTAGTTCTCAGGTGTCATGTCAGCGGTTTGTCATAAAATGTATGAACGTTCTAAATACCTCTGATTATGCTCGTTCGTGGAAGACTCGGGTCCGTGATTGGTGGTGTGTGTAGCGCTCACTGACTGAGATGAAGTAGGGAAACAATTTGACGGCATGGAGATCGGTGAAGATTAGCAGAGGGAACTACCTTCGCCATCGTTTAGCACGGCGACTGTCAAGCACCTGTCATCTTGTGGTGTGTGTGTGGGTGCCTGGATCAATCAAACGTATGGTGGTACGCGATGTTTCGAAGACGATAGTTAATTTAATTTATTTTTTATTTAAGTTATTTACTTGTAAAAACTCTCTTGAATGGCCACTTGCTGTACCGGAAATATGGGACCCTTCAGCATGCGTTTTAGTAGCGCAAAGCGTGCCACTTGTACAGTAATTTACATTTGCCTTGAATGGGTTTAAGAGCCACGCATAAAGCAACGTAAAAAATGTGGTTTCGTGCATTGGTGGCAACATCACCAACATGTCCCATTGAGGTTAATCGAAGCCGACGGGTGTACACAGTAGCGCTTGGTTTTACCATGGCGACCGGTGACAGGCAGCGAGGTGAACTTAAACGATACCAATGTTGTTTACGCTGGTGCTGCAGGAATCACTGCACACCGTCTCACCCCGCACAGCTTCTTCCGCTTCGCCCCAGTGCGTGTGGTTAAAATAATTCCTATGCCGATGCACTATCGCGCGCGGTATGCTGCGAAGATATGTTCTGTGGTGCAGCAGTACCAGCTGTCACGAGAGTGAAGCGGGGAATGGGATGGTGGGAGATAGATGAGTTGAGTGGGTGTGTGATGTCACGGTCGGCGCCAGTCACTGTCGCCGGCGGTGGGATGGGGCCAACATGCACCGAAATGCAGCAACGCAACAATATGCGCTCGACCTGCCGTGGCGACGAGCGACGGTGAGCTGATGGGAGACATATTGAGATCAAGGAAATTATTAGTTACCTCGTGGGGTTTGTATTCCCATGCCGAGGAAGCTGCCCTTTCAGAGGATACTGCGGACGAGGCTTTTTTGACCATTGTATTCCAAAGTGTTTTAATATGCCATATAAAGGAGGCTTACTCTGACAATTTATTTGTGGAAATCATGTAATGTTATAAAATTACAACAAAAAACTAAAGAGTAGCTAAAATGAATAATAGTTCCGACAATTTGAAAATAAATTTAAATAATATCTATCAAAAACCATACATATAAGTTTCACGGGCCGCAAAAATGAGTTTTTCAGTAAAAATGTTTTGGAAATACAAAACAAAATCATAAAAAGGTTAAAAAAATAAAAAAGTAAATATCTGTTTCCGCCCGGGTTCGAACCGGGGACCTTCTGCGTGTGAAGCAGACGTGATAACCGCTACACTACGGAAACGCTCGAGGAAGGAGAGGTTAAAACGGAATCAGTATGTGAGATGCGTACGCATAAAAGCGAAACGCTTCACACGTGTTGCGCTTATGTCGCGATGTGTAAAAACAAAAACCAATTGATTTGCTTATGTTGTTTACATTGCTTGAGTGCTTAGGATAACTTGAGTGTGAATAGTATCAAACACTCGTTAACAAAAAATATCTGTTGAAAAAGAAATTTTATCCAATTAATATGGTTTACGTACGTAAATAGATCACGTACTGGCTTCCCTTTCCCTCCTAAGTAGTGGTCGCACCCAAGCGTTCCATAAGCATGCTGTCAGACGTTTCCTGCTGATCAACCCAATTGTCCATGCGGCCGGATCGTAATCCACACGGGTTAGTAAGCCGGGGGCAGGAAGAAATCAACCGATGCGAATGTGCCTCGGTCCTAAACGTGTACCGTTTAATACTTCTCCCTGGTTGTGGATTCGGTTTCCTTTCCGACGATGGTAGCAGGCAGATTTAACGTTATTTAATTCGATCCCGTCACCTTCCGCGAACCGTCACCGCGACAAATTGGGGTGCGGTGGGGCGCAGTAAAACCTCCCCTGCGCTCACTGGTTGCTTGGCAACCAGGGGATTATTCAGTGGCCCTAACGAATGGCATCGAGTGGTGGGTCCAGTATCTGGGTCAAATCTTCGGTCGCCGAGACACGGCGAGAGCCACGGCTCTAACTCTAAGGCGAGAGCATTAGAATCGCTCAGCCGTTCGGTTTCGTACTTATTCTCATGCCGCAAAGGCGCGGAACGTGTAGTGTGCGCGACGCGTTACCCAACCGAACCGAGAGATTCAAATATTTGCTTATGCATACAGCGGGACGGCGGGGTCACGTACTGATATTTTCTTTTGAAATGGTTTTTATGTTGTTTAACGTCTTCACTGACGTACCCAAAGCCCAGTGCGTACCCTAACGGTCATCCTAAATCTGAGCCTTCAGCATTTGCCCAACTTTCGCGTCCCGCACAATATCTACCTTATCGCACCTTTTCACGCACTTCGACGATGTGATCGGTTTCGCAGGGCAAACAAACTTTTTTTCCTGCTTTCCCTAGTACGAGAGGTTTCCATCGCTCCCGAACCCCGGTCGGGGGTCGGCCCGTTGCGCCTCTTGCTGTGCGTTAGTAAGTAGGCCCCACCCAGCGGTGCGGTCGGTTCTCTCCTTCAATCCCAGCACCAGCACGGGCAGGTCACCTAGCTTACGGATCGACAAAACGAGAGTTATGTCATGGAGCGGCCGGAGCGAATGTTCCACTATGATAGATGGCGTCTGGTTCGAGATGGCAGATCCAGCAGATGTGGAAAGTTTTTTGGTCACCGCTTTTCAAACAATCCCTCACCCACCCACCCTTACCCTGTCTGTCTCCCGCACTTTCGACACGGCACGTCCGACGCGGCATAAAATGTAGGACAGCTTTGTCGACGGCGAAGGCTGCATGCACGCGGTGGTGTTTGTTTAGCCTTATACTTCACGGAACCGTTTCTGAGCGAACCCCGGCAGAACACACAGAGGAGTCGGTGATATTCGGGGAGACCTCTTCGCGCATGTTGCGCTTGCCGAAAAGACCCCGGCTCAGGGAGAAATTAGCCGTCAGGTGTAAATCGATTCCATCCATCTTTAGCGGCGAGGATCTAGATTGGTTGGAGTCGCCACTATTCGGGTGTTACATGACGTTGGTTCGCGCAATCTCCTACCGATCGTTACAGGGCGAGTAGTTGGTTTGCATTTCGACACCGTGTTTCAAGCCTATCTAACTCAAACCGCTGACAGTTTTGGGGTATTTCTTTTTCTGGCCCCAAGAGAGGTGTTACGCGTAACACATAAATGTCGTATTGGGCATAGTTCCTTACAAAATATTCGTCTGGAAATGGAAGCCTCTGCCTACTAGACTCCATGACAATTGACAATTCTCGCCGGTAGTGACGTTTCAGATGAAACTACATTTTTTTTTTCATCAGTTGGGTCAAATAACTATAAACTGCAAAACATATTTTTTCTTACCATCCTTCATAAACAAAAAGTTGCTAAAATCTGTCCTGACCGACTTTTTCAAGTTGTTATACCGATAACGCTGTAATAATATTAAACTGTTGAAGAAGATCTTCGGATTCTAGCTTCCACGTCTCATCCACATAACCTTACCGAACCTCTACTAACCTCAAAATCTCAATAACGTGTACACAAAAATGGCAAAAGGCGATAGCAGACTCGCTTAAAATGTGGGTACCTCGGGTCAGAGATCTGCGATCGACGCACCGTGCTCGCGGCGGTTCAACTCTCACCCCTTGTGCGGCGAGGCGAAAGTTGGGATGGAAAATGTCGAAACTGTCGATACATCCATGCAGCTGTTGCCGTGCGAGAACTGTGTCCATTTTCTTCTACCACCATGAGTTCACTTGCCGCCTGCAGAAGCTCTCGCTCTGATCTCCACGATCACGTCTGCTCCGGTATGGTGTCTCGCTTTCATCCCGTGGTGTTCGAGGGATGTGGGGATCCGATCGTCTCCGGATCGTCTGGCGGTGGCCTAGATCCGCCGTGCTTAGGCTCTTGAATCATGAGTTTGCATACTCCCTCCACCGCGGGCCGAATCGAACCCTCTCCTCCCGCAGGACCGTCCTTGGAATACCGTGCTCCGTGGGATTCTTGTGCTCGAATTCGAACATTCAACCACGATCCGTTTCCGTCTGGCGGCAGCACAAAACGCATCGCCAGCAACGTGAAGAACGGACCATCGTGCCGCGGCGTAAGGAGCATTCGCTTACAAGGGCGCCGACCGGTCGGGATGGCCTTTTAAAGATGGCCGTGTTTTCTTACCGCTCATTCGCCTCGGCGGGCCGCCTCCTGCTCCGAATCTGGAACACCCGAGCGAGGGCATGCCCGGTGCGCGATTCGCGGCTTCGCGTCACAGCAAGGAGGACTAGTAGATGCAGGGGAGGATCGAGATCGAGATAGCGGTTGCGGCTTGTTGCGGCTCCCAGAATCTGGTGGATCGCGTCGGTGAATTTTCATCCGCCTTCTCCCGTTCGACAACAACAACTCCCGGCGGTGTGGTGGTTTGGAATGTTAAGTCGCAACGAGATCTGTGCCTTTCCCCTTCCCGGCGCTCGAAAGAGGTCAGATGTAAAATTAGAATTCGTTCATTGCGCCCGGTGTGAGCTCATGTTCCGGCGGCATGGGCAATGGTGGTGAGCGCGTCTCGACCGATTTTCCGGACGCATGCATCCGGACTGGGGCCAGAAGTGTGAGGTGGTGCTGTTGTGTTTAGTCCAGGGACGGAGTGGGGACTTCGTATCCTTTACGTTTCTTTGTAGCGAAAAACGGAGAGAGCAGGTACTGGTGGGAACTTTCACATGTTAGGAAAAGGCGGTTCAATCACGACGCCAATGATCGACGACTTTGGCTGAGTTTATGGTGCTACGGTAATGCCTGTAGCTATGTAGCTATGTTCTAACCAAGGAATAACTTATCTGGAAGCCTGTTCGCAGTAAATCTTATCACAGTACGATCTATACTGCGTTCTATTTAGATATGATCTGTACGATACGATTTCTTTAAAAGTATTTTTTATTAATTAATAAACAAGCTACAAAAAATATGTAAAAAAATATAAAATATTTAAATTATGTCGAAATATCACTGCAAGTTTCGGCGCATAAAACACATGTATAGCATAAATTTTATTTCAATTTCCTCTGTCCCTGTTGTTGAAAGGGCGTGTGCGTGGGTGGCACTATCAATGCTCAATTGCTGCTCGCTTTCTTCGGCTTCGCGTGCCACCTCATCCAACGCCCCAACGGGCTTTGATGCACGTATGCAAATTTATGAAAATGATCACTAATGGTTGGGCAGCAGTACATCAACTCTCTTACAATCAGTGCACTCGCGGGTGGTAGAAAGCTCCGGCTCGGGCCTTCGTAAGCAGGTCACGTCACGGCTTCCCAGCTTAACGGGGCAATCGATCAAAGTGTTTGTAAATTTCCCAAAAGGCAAAGCCTCCCGGCGGCAGGAAAGCGATGAATAATGGTCGTACCGCCGACCGCCGCTCTTATGGGGCCGTCCAGTGACCGGAAAGAGCCTTTAAGAGCAGATTAGTGTGTGTGTGTGCATGTGTGTGTGTGAAGCGTGGAGCGGAATTTGACACGATTTGCGTTGGCCGCTGTCTGAACTTTGACGTTCTGTTT
Organism: Anopheles farauti; assembly: GCA_000473445.2. NCBI lineage: Eukaryota > Metazoa > Arthropoda > Insecta > Diptera > Culicidae > Anopheles > Anopheles farauti. Next base: position 26,095,733 of record KI915040.1, read on the forward strand.
GGGGACAATCGTGATTGGGTGCTAAGCTAAGGGACTTCGTGGCCTAAAATTGAACAAATAGTGTTGAAATGCATGAGCTCGAATGAAAACGATCGAAATTAAGTATCAATGTAAATTATCAATATTAATTTTATTGAATACTATTTTTATAAAAACAGAAACTTGTTACCCTTCAAGCATGTTCATTCAATTAGAAAAATTATTACAAGGATTAGTAAAATATTTTTAAAATGATTTTATTAAATTATAAATCTGTAAATTAGCCATCCAAATACATGAGAGTGAGTATCGGACTAGATCATTTCTTAACCTTTGTTAATTTATATGAGATTAATTGCCTTTTTTAATATCATCGGTTTTTATCGACTAAATTTTACTCGTAAACGAAGTTTATTTTAATTTAAATACAAAGTGTTAAATACAAAGTGTTTAAATACAAACATTCTTACGACCATCACTTTCATTATTTTAATCATTTTGCTACAAACCGTTTTCACTTTTCTAGACACAATTGGTCACGTATTAATGGCTGAAACTAAGATCACGTGTCCAAATGTGTCCAAACCAATCCACTGCTCCGTGGCCCCATACTAACAGAAGAAATTACCCCTGACTCATGATTGAAATATCATCAATTATGCTGCAGCGCGACAAAAAAAAACCCTTACGTAGTAAAATTTGCCCGCGTAATTCCCGCCATTTTGTCACCGTTTAGTTAGATCATTTCTGGGTCGAATGGTCCATTTGCATTGGGTTCATGGTGTATGTTGACCTATATTACTAGAATGTTCCGTAATTTGGCTTCGTCATACCGGAAGTGTACGCCTGAAGGGGGGGGGGGGGACTTTTTCTTGTTATTTTTGGCGTTAAATTAACTTTTCCATCAAGGTTGGTTTTTTTTTGCATCGCCGGGCGGCTTTCACAAAAGCTCTTAAGTTTGAGGCATTCGAAAAGGGCAAACAAAGTCCCTACTCTAGTATTTCGCTTGACAATGAAACAAATTCTAATTCGCGATAACCTCACGCGAAAACCTGCCGGGATTAAGCCATCACCTAAGAGGCCAACCTTAAATGCTATCCCGCCCTATTCACTAAACCGCCGAATGAGGACCACATAGTGAAGGAAACCTGCACCGACCCTTCGCGAATCGTACACGGGGTGGAAAATCCTTGGCGAGACCGCGTCGTCCTCGTTCACCCACACGACGACGACCCTTTCACAGCCGGGCTGCTCTCACGCTGTTGACGCTGTCGCGTTCTTGTGCGGTGAAGGAAAATTGAGGTCGCGTCCAGATAATCTTTCGCAAGGCGCAGCACCGGTGAGAAACAAGTCCAAAGTGGCCGACCTCACCGCAGCACCGTGCGGCTGCCGTCCTTTGCCTATGTGGACCGCTGGCTTGACTTTCGGTGGATTTAAATCATCGAAGTCGCAGGGCCGTGCAAAATCGCTTACTTTCGAACCGAAGCCCAAACGGGCAAGCTCGTCGATGATACGATGCCCAACGCCCAGGGACGATGCGCGGACCTTACTGGACCGTTTCCCCAATGGCCCCAATTATAGGGTGCCCGTCCGTCCCGTTTGTCGTGCCAGTGCCATCATTGTGGAATTGTCGATGACGAATCGAAACGCTTAAGGACAACGGCCCGGCTGTCCTCGCCTGTTTCTGACTTCCCAGGGGCATCCAGGCAGGCTGCTCGGGCTCGAGCTCGAGCCTGGGAACCACCCGATCGTATTACGCTTTAAACTAAAAAAAAAAGATGGTACGAGATGAGTAAAACAGTCAACAAAAGAACCGCAGAAACCAAACAGGAAGAGTCAATCGTCCTGAACTAAATAAAAAAAAAAAACACTCGACTCCTCTGCCACTTGTGGTTTCCACACCACATCCTCTCGGTGGAGGAAGCAATAAGCAGCGCGAAAGAGGCGGTAGTATAAATTCCCCGAAGGTATTTCGGCAGTAGGTCAGGGGTAGCGAGCCATCGCGGGCGCACACTGGCGACCAGAATCCGCCAGCGGTAGACCGTCGATTTCGGATGGCCCTGATCCGAATAAGGGATTCATCGGGTGCGAGTGTGTGCGCTGCTTTTGTTTTTACTCTTCTGGTTCGATTGGGCTTGGAGGACAAGAACCTGTCCCGCTACGGTTACACGATACGGTGGTACTGGTCTTATGCGTTTCGTTTCAACAGTGAAACGCTGAAACTTCTCATTCGAATTGAAGCTGAGAAATATTTTCGCCTCCAGCAAGATATGGGCCCCGTTTTTGGTGGTGATCGTTTTTGATCCAGAAGGCATCATAAATTCGGAAACGCGTTTAATGAGCGCGTTAGCGTTCCGGCAAATGGACAGCTGCTACTTGTTTTCAGTATAGTTTTATTGGGATAATAAATCGGTTGATTTATTACAGACATATTTAATTGATTCTAGCACCTCGTAGTAAAGCTGCCCATTCTGCCCATTCTGCGTGGACTGTGCAAGTGTGGAATCGTAAAATCGAGCAACAAAACGCTTTCAACACGCTTCACCAATTAGCCAGCGTGTTACTTTGTTGGCGCTTGCAATTTCGCGAACAACACCCATGCATAAAGTGAAATGGAATTAAATGGAAGATTTACCGGACCGGGCCAACCAACAGGCGGACGGACGGGTGCTTGCGCCTTTCCTTTCGTCCTCCCCATCGGTAGGAATTTCCCTTCGCACCCAAATGGGTACAAAGTGGTTTTGAAGTTCGATTTTCGTGCAGCTGCACTGATTGGCTTCAGTGCAACGGGGGTGCGTGATTTTAAAAATTGATATATTAAATACGTTTCTCGGCCCCGCTCGATCGTACAGATCGTGATACTCCATTAAACGCCGCGATGCGATGCATTAGGCGAGTATTTTACACTTTTTCGCTTTTCGATTTGCAACCTCAACTTCAAAGCCGGCAATTGGTGCGTGGCCAAACCGGGCGGAATTAGACTCCCAAGAAGGTAACACTCATGCCACACTGATGAAGGATGAGCTGATTGCAGTATAGAGCTGTTGTAATGCAATGTAGTTTACATCCTTGACTTTCCATCCGATCTGTTAGAATTAATGGAAATTACATCGATAACTTCTAAGAATTCAATCATAGGCTTAAACATCCTTGACTTCAACTGCTAGAAATAGATAGCTACACGAATTATGAATAGTACTCGAATTAACCATTGAATAAACAGTTGCTAACAGAAAGGCGCGAAAGATAGTTCGTGAAATTGAAAACTCCAATATCACAAGAACATATCGTGAATATATTTCACACGATCATTAAACAGATCATAAATGTATTTTAGAAGCTGATCGGGCAAATTCCTATCTAAATAAACATTTCGAATCAGGATGCCAAACGTTGAGACTAACCTAGAACATGCCTAGTTAAAAAATGTACATTCCTTGTTCAAAAATTTTAGTTCACATTTGATATTTAATAAAACTCGCCAGGTGTATGTAAGAAGAACACATTCATGAGGGATTTTTGAAAAGTAAATCAGGTAACGCGGCACAATGTTGTGCATCGCCGTAGACTCATAAGATATTTGTTACGTCCATTTAGTGTAAATACTTCGGAATAGAAAATATAAAAAAATCAAAGATAAACTACATAAGTAAAATAGGATAATTGAAGAAAAACGAACAGTTTAAAACTGTTTGCCTCTATGAAATATTCCTGATATGCACAAATTTAGACACATTGATGAATAACAGCTTGACATGTTCAGCAATTGTTGCAGCAAATTTATACCCTCCCCCTTCTCCACCCCTCCCCCCTCCTCTCCCTTCACCATACAACATGTGCTCAATATCGGCAATCGTATAACCCAGTATGCAACTACTGCATGGCCGTCCTACAGAGTGCGCTCGAGCACTATACGTTGCGTGCGAGATCGAACGTCGTCGCCGTCATCGTCCACCTCGTACGCTTGTGTGTACCTTCACACGAGGTTTTGCGGTTTTGCGGTGATTCGCAACGGCGATTGCAATGCATTTTGCGGTCATTGCCTAGCCAGCGATTAATTCGATGTTATTGGATTATTAGGCTTTAGGCTCAATTTGCTTTCGAACGCGCACCAACCCCGGTGGGTTGACCGTCTCGATACCGAGCGCAAAACGGTCGTGAAGGAAAATGAGTCCGTCCCGTTGATCATATAGCATCGCACCGATCGCGCACCGATCGTGCGCCGATCGTGCGCCGTTGTGGGGTAGCTGCCGTGTGACTAATGTGAATTTTCTATTGCATTTTCTACTTGCAGGTACCCGGTCGGGACATTCGTGTGTGTGTGCGATACGTGTGCCGCTAATGGTACGGTTTTCAATATTACTTTTCCGCGCGAATTTATTATTCGACAAGAGAAATTGATATCGATTTCATTACGGTTGTACATGAAAGTTTGTTAGCCCGGTGTGCTAATGACTTTCGAAATCGTTGATTTTATTATGCTCAATTCTTAAAATAAGTAACTCTATTTTAACGCAACCCGCCTATTTTTAAGATTATACTTAATTTCTCGATATCATTATTTCTATCATCTCTTGAAAACAAATTTAAATGTTATGATTCTAAATTTGAAATTTCTATCTTCTTCAATTGAACAACTTCATTGTTTGATTCCGTCAGCCAAATGCAGCGGATATGCACCGAACAAATGCATCCAACAGAAGTCTCCCGGCAATCGTCACCTTTCGGTGGGTACAGAATCATGCTACCATGCAACCACATCAAGCAAGACGAGTGGAAAAGCGGATTTTCCAACGTAACGCTCTGCCAACGGATGATGTGGCTATCGCACAAAGTCGGCTCTCTGTACGGCTCACCAAACGTTGGGCCGGCTGCAATGGTGCAACAAAATCCCGACCCGACCCGGTCGGGTTCTCTCCTTATTAAACCTCATCGTAACGATAAAAGAACACAGAGCATTAGCATTTTGCACATAGTAAGGATTTTTACTCGCCCGGGAGCATCGCGCCAGAGGGGCCAGCGCATATGCACGTGTTCGCCAACGCTGTGGACCGAACGAACGACCGAACGAACGACTCATCACGTTGCATGTTACCGGATACGTGTAGAGAAATGTTCGTGTCGTCGACGGGTGGACCTCAGTGGATCTCGACCGACCTGTTCGGTAATCATTTCACACTGTGTGTTTGGAGATGAGATGCCGAGCAAGGCGAGCAATTACGACACGCTCTGGCAAACGCTTCTGCAACCGGTGAAGCGCGGATAATGTTCGCATGGACGTAGGGAGGACTCATAACCGGTCGTAGTCCGTTGGCCGCTCGTCACCAGAAGGAAATAGTTATCCACACACGGTGTGTGCAGAACGTTGTGGTGCAAATTTTGCGTCAGCATTTGAGAAACGTTTAATAGGCATGTTATATTTTTAATTTTTTTTAGGGCAGGACAATCATGTTGTATGAATAAAAATTGATCCAAAATTTCCTGGCAACCTCATCTAGATGAGGAATTTTATCTTCTAAAATGTTAAAAATAAAGTAGTACGATTTTTTGAAACCTAATTTTTATACTACTTTTATTCATAGTTGATGTAAACTGTTGGTGAATATTGGCAGAAAGTGTCTGGAATGTTACTTTTGAAGAGGTAATATTTGTAAATTTACAGAGCTAATATTCTCATAGAATTTAATTTTAGAAGTAAAATAATTTTGTTTATTCGAATGAAATATTAAAATATACATTGACGTTAAACTTTTTTACCACACTGTGAGCGTCTGTGTTCGTTCTGCTGCGGTGCTGACTGTGAGGTTCAAAATCTTTCTTTCTACACCGCCCCACTTCCATCCACAAGTGCTTGTCCAGTCCAGAACACATAGTAGCACGTGGTACATGGGTAAATGGACCAAAAAACTGGGCCTACTGACAGTAAAAGAAACAAACCCCGCATCCTTGAATCTCGGGTTCTCATTCCCGAAACCGCCACGATATATGCTAGTCTCTGGTTCTGGTTCCACCTAGAGCTCTCCGAACTATGCTGGAATGAGCCCTGACGCCCGATGCTGTCGTCCCACCGGATACGGGCAAAACTCGGTAATCACACTGTACAGCTCAGCTCCACGTCGGGGAATACCGGAGAACGCAGGAGCACCGGCCGGGCGATATGCCGGGGTAAATAGAGCGGAAATGAAATAGTCTGATTTTTTCGCCATCTTTTCTATGTCAGCTTCTCCTGTGCCCTTTTGCCACGTCCTCCCGTCCGCGCTAGGACGGTCACGTTGACCAAAGTTTTGCCGTTTGTCTATCCCCGTGCGCCTCTCGGTATATCCATCGTCTTTCTGCCTGCCAGGGTGTTTCACTTGCTGCAACCGAAGTGGCAAGAAGTAGCACGGTGGTGAAGCTATGCTGCTGCAACTCAGACGTTGCTACCTCAGCGAACACGGTTCGGTTGGTGTGAGTCGCACCGGTCGGTAGAAATAGCAAAAGGACGTCCAATAACTACCAGTACGATCGAATTTACGAGGTACGTACTAGGTACGGCTCAAGGTACGTCGTTACCAGATAAAACGTATCGTTGTGGAGTGCTCTTTGTGACGATGCCCTTATAAGGCTATTTCCCAGGACTAGTAGCACAGCACGGCATCAGCAATAGTGCACTCTCCACAACTCACTCCGCTGGAAGTGAAGGATGAGTCTCGTAACCGAAAGTTCAGCTTTGTATCCTTTTTTGTTTTTTGTTTGCGAGCCAAGGATGGAAACTTTTATTTTCTCACGAGCACGTGGATACCGCCGGATAATAACTTCGTATCTTGAAATTGGTTTGCTTCTATTGGGAGCATGGGCTTTTTTGCGTTTTGCGAAGACTTGAGGTCAACTGCTCCACCAGCTAACGAGACTAACTTGCAACGGTACCCCCTAAGAGCAGGTCATCGACGATCGCTTTTCTCCCTCGCTTTCAAATAGACTGCTTCCGCGCAACTCTTTTCCAGACGTTGGTCGGGCGTCCTCCCCGCAACAGGCCCGATTGTGTAACGGACGCAGCAACAAAAGCGAACCCAACCGCCGTTTGACCGTGTTGTTTCGCCGGCAGTTTTTCGCCGACGAGCAGGGCAAAACTTAGCGCGCGCCCATTGTCTTTGGCTGCCGAGCGTGAAATGTAGGGCGACGACGAATTGGAGAGAGAGAAAAAAAAGACAGTGTGGGCAACGGCAACATCTGCATTACCATCATTCGGCCCACACGCATGCATACCCACCGTTGTGCAAAACTGGCACGATTGGTGAAAAATTGTAACAAAACGTGCAACATCACGTTGACTTGCCGGGTGGGGGAAGGGAGTGATTGGTTTGAGGCTTCACCTTATCCGTAGGACGAAAGCGCCCAAACTCCTTCCCGGGCGAATGGTCGAATGATTCAGCCTACGGTGTTGGCGGTGAAACAATGGCGGTGAAAGCGCTGGAAAGTGGATGGTTAAATAGGAGCTGCTCGACTGTCGTTTAGAACAATGGCTGATAGTGGGAACGAGGTGATTTTAAGTCATTACTTCACGCTGACTACGTGTGTTCATTTCCCTTGCAAAGTGTGCAATTTTGATGCCGCGGAATCGAAGGTTAAAATACTATTTTCTTTCAGTTTGAGGAACGTTCAGTGAATAACATGCTTTGAAGAATCCAGTAAAAAACAATTTTAGTATGTTATACTAACATTCAGATATTTAATTATGATGACTAATGAATATAAACAATAGGTTTGGTAAATTAATAGATACATACCGTAGTTTACCGTCGTAAATTTTTAAATTCTGTAACAAAAACCGTCGGATGACTGAATTATAATTCAATGAAATTTATACTTTGATTGGCACATTTCTCATTTTTTTTATTTGTTAGGTTTAGTATAAATTCGTGGTTGTTGAAACGTGTGTTTCCATCTGAAACATTAAAAAATTAATTAAAAATCAAAAGATATGCTAGCATAGATAAACGTTAAGAATACGTGGGAATGGGAGTGATTCGTTTCGAAAATGAATTATGGTCTGGCGTAGATATACTAATACTTTTAGTTTTGCTCTGGAATTCTACTCAAACATCAAATCATATTGCAAATACAACAGATTCCACCCAACGTGATGTTCTCTGTTTCGTTATACGTCTACAATAAGCGATGTTTGTACTATTCTGGTTTTCTAGCATTATGTTTGTACAAGAGCTGGTGTGTCAATGCGATAAATTTTACGTGTAATCCCTCTAAGAACACTCTATTTCTTTTGAACATAAATGAGTGTTTTATATTTTTGTTTTATAAAAAAGAAATTTACAACGTACCTAACATGAAAGATCTATATCGTACCCGAGCGACAAATGGTATCCGTGATAGGCTATAATGAACATAGTGTTCATTATTTCATTTTCTATTCATTAACTTTAATTCCCACCTACATGGGTTAGCTCTTCCGCTCACCTGATATCAAAGTCGTATAACACTATTGCTCCTTCATTAAAAACCACCATCCACTTTCACTCTCATTTGCGTACCGAGCGTTTTGTCGCACATTTGAAGGTAGCATGTGTCAGCATAATTATTCTACACCAAACTGGCCGGCGCCCCGGTCGACGCTTGGTGGGAAACGAAAAAAATCCTCGGATAGCAGCACTAACAAAAAAAAACACGAACAAACTATCCATTTTCCATCTCACCGGTAGCGCGTCGGAAACCTGTCGGAAATAACCTCAATGAGGTAGCGGCGAGAACCACAACAAAGCGCACACCCGCGGAATCAGGATATGAACCGTGGCGGGGCAAACAAAAAAAAAAAAAGATGCAGGTTGGGTAGGATTGGTGGTGCTAGTCGCCCATAGCCCAATAGGCAGGCGTTTCCAGCCGGCCCAGCGTGTCGCATTTTCGATCCGGACGGAAACTAGGTGGTGGACCTAGTTCTCGTTTTTGTCTGCCACCGTCATGACGACAGCGAGAGCGTGTGTTTACTAGCCGCTGTTAAGCTCGCCCCGTACCCATGTTGCGCCAGTATGTTGAACTACTTGCGGCAAATGCACATTGCCAAGAAGCCTCCGCCGCGTCACCGCGTGGCCTTTCGGGGTGGCGTGTGTGTGTGTGTGTGTGTGTGTGTGTGTGTGTGTGTGTGTGCCGTGGTGGTAGTAGTAGGTCATGCTCGGTAGTTTGCCCATAGCGTCGGTGCTGCTCCCACAGATGGCCCAATTAAGCGGTTGGTGGCGTGCGTTATTAATTATTTCGTCACTAACGAGCGTAAGGTTCGCTTAATGCGGAGGGAGGGAGGGTTGAGAGGTGTGCATAATGGTTGGTGTGCTGCTGCTTAATCATGTTGTGGGCGGAAGAAATACGAGTGGAAGATTGATTTTACTCGGCTCGGCTAAAGCGAGCTGAACCTACATTGAACAATGATACATATCGGGCTATCGAAGGAGAGGGAGAGTTCTTTTCTTTGTCTCATTTCTTTGTATTTTATTCCTGGATTTCCGTGTACCTAGGTTATGACGTAAAACAAAGAAACGTATAAAGGATATTCCGTACTGTTTCATACCCTATTTCCTCCAACCAAGGTTGTGCTATAAATATTGCAATATTGATAAGTATTTTAATAATCTTCTGTATAACAAAAGTCTTTTTTTAAGTACCTTTGCAAGCAATAAGGCCAGGTTGATCTACAACATTTTTAAAGAGGTACTAGTATTTTTATATTTTTATAATGCACCATTAATCAAAGATAAATACGAATACCAGTGTGCTTTGAAAATAGCAAGAAAAAGTTATTTCCCATAAATAAAACCCATTGTAAACGTACAAAGCTTTTGTGATTGATTATAGTAACTGACAGATCCACTTTTATATTTTCCATTTTGACCGTTTTTCACAAAAGACTGGTTATTGATACACACGTCGAACATCGTACACCAATAGATTCGACTTACCAGTTCTCTATAGACCCGTTCCGGAAAGGATTACTAAAGGTAGGATTTGTTGAAAAAAAATATGATTGATATTCTATTTTCCATCCAGAACCGCTCGTTTCGATGGATCCTTTCTGAGGTATTGATCTTATTGTGCATCGATGCTTTCCGATGGAGTTACTTTTCTTTTCATATTTATCAGCGTAACATCGTTTCGTATCACAAATGGGTGTTTGAATGGTTGCAAACTAATAATATAAAAATACTTAGCATAAAAAATGGAAGTAACTTTAAAAATGTCATGTAATGTTATTCTAGTTTATTGATCAGTCGATAGATTAACAATGGATCCTTCCGCCACCACATCGCAATTTCCTTCCGTTGGCAAGCAGTATAATAATTGCACTTGCTCAACTGTATCCTCCAGTGCCCAGGCAGGGTACGGCAAACCTGTAATAAACGTTTCTCACGTTCCGGTTTTACTTATCGCACACCGACACGGTCTGGAGTCGGATTACTTGGCTCCAGACAGGATCACGTGTCAGACGTCACGAGCACCAAACCATGATGCAGACTATCGACTAGCGACCATGAGACCATAAATGCAAGGACTTTTCGCTCTTCTACCGTGCGGAATTGGTGCCGATCCGGAAGGTACGGCCGCACCCTTAAGCCGGTGGGAAACGGTTAAACAACTCCTCACACCGTGGGTTCTCGCAAACACATCGAAAGTAGTCCTTCACGAAGGAAGCAGACATCGGCTGAGGTGAGAAAATGGGACGGAAATGAGTGGTTAGCATTTTGAAGGTTTTACACATTCCATGCTTTTGTAGGGTTTATTTTTCATACCAATAGAACTCTTTTAAACTCAAAGTAGAGCTAGTTAGTATTTTCTCTCACTCGTGCATCATGTTATTAATTTATAAACCAATTATTAAATCCACTCTTGGTTCGATTGCGAGAATAAAATAAAATCATACTTTTATTACCATATTATGCAACGTACTAAATTTTACGAGAGACTTAAAAGTTTTCTGTTATTTTTTTCTGTTTCCCAAACATCAAATAATACTTCTATCATACATCAGGTTATTGCCTTTTGAGTCATATTTTGTGAGTTATTCGGCGAAAATGCAGAGGATTCTCCGAACTTAACTGATATGTTATATTTTAATGAATTTATAAACATCGTACAGTTTTAATATGAATATGTGCAAAGAAAAAATCGATCGGTAAAATTGTTTTTAAAACCACCACTCGTTAAGGTGGTGCAATACTTCTTCAGACCTTTTGTGTGCCCTCTTTAGAAGAACGAATCTGCATACGTGTTCCACACCACGATCATTTGTCATTCTGCCAGCGCGATGTGAGCGCAGATATGAAATATTTACAACCCATCTCTCCCTTATTCACCGCCTACTCACCCATAAAACGTCATCACCTTCTTCGGATATGAAATGTATAAATTATGTATCGTTTTCGGGACATACCTCTTACCTGCTGCAACACTTAATACCAACGCTCATCCTGCAGGCCCGATGATAGGACCTCCTTCCCCAGCCCTGTGGTTCTTAATCTAATACGACCAAAGCGCACCGCACAAGCCTTCGGGAAGAAGCAGGCGTACATAAATTTATGCTCGTTTGTGTCTCCCTGTCCCGAGGATCCCGCCCCGTCGGGTGGTTGTCTTCTCGGCGCAACGGAAGAAGATTTAATTGCTGCATGTTTCGCTTGCAGATGCAGATACGACATGAAACCCGGAGCATTATTGCATCGTGTTTGCAAGCTTTCGGCTTTGTACAGACAGCTCACATTCTGTGCAAAAACCGGTCCAAGTTTGCTCATACAATATTGAAGCAGTCGATAAAGTTGGTAAGTTAAGTCGGATAAATATTAGCGGCTTTTAGTTAAATCGGTTGTTTGGATTGCATCTTTTCATGGGTCGAACGGGAAAGACTTTAAAGCTTATAACTTATGCTTCCTATAAAATTATTGTAAAATCTTATTTTTAATTAAATTTCTTAACCATGATAGTTCAGATTTCCTGTTCCTGCATCGGGACAATCCATTGTTTTCTTCGAGGAATATCTGTAGGATATTCCATCTAAAGTATTCCGCGATCTGTACATAGCCTGTAGTACATGCAATTAGTGAAACACACATAAGCACGGGCAATGCTCGAAAAACGCCCGTGTGTTCCAATTTCCGCGTCACCGTGTCAGCGGAAGTAGACACGAAAGGGCGTCAAATGCTCGTGCCGTTTCGGTCACCGGAGTACGCTGGGTGTGCTGAGACCTGTGGCCGCCCGCTGGTAGGGAGAAGACGGTTTTTGGGGCTGGGGAACTGGGTTGAGTTCTTTCTTGCTCAACCACGGGCCGGTCGGTCGACCAACCCTTCAGCCGCCACCCTCAAGAAGGAGGTCTCGTATTTATCGTATGTGCGCGCCCCTGTTCGCCGAGACGTACACGAACGAGATTTCTTCTGTTCCATTCGATCGCCAAATCGTTCGCCGTCTTCTTCATTCTCTCTGCACAGACTCCCGTGGCGGCGGCGGCGGCGGCCGCTGCATTTCGTTCCCGGTTTTTCTTTCCTTTCGTTTTAACTGTCACTCTTGCGAGCGTGCTCTTTGTGTGAGTGTTTTTTTTTTACTCAGCGTGCATTACATGCGCTGAAATGCGTGTATGTGTGTTTGCCTTGCATCTCTGTTTCACACGTGCTGTGGTGGTTTTCCACCATTTCTGGGTGAGGGATGCGAAGGGGGTAAGATAGTCGGGAGACCAGACCGCAGAGCTGAACTAGGTCTGTGAACTGTGTTGTGTGGCGTTGGATCTTTCGAAAGTGAGAAGTCGCACCGTGTATCTGGCCCGACCTATTCTTCTCTGCATGCGAGCCATGTCGAATGCGCTTTTTCCTGCTGGCTTTGGAAGGTATAAGAGATAAACTAAATGTAGCAGCATAGTAGGAGGGTATGGAGGACTAGGACAGGAGGGTGTATTGGTATGATTCGATACAACGGGCAAGTAGTGCTCAATTCGGGGTGGAAGTAGCTAAGAATGCGTTAGAGCTTGAATAGCTCATTATGCTGACATCTATTATGCAGAACAAATGTTTACATTGCATTACTGAAATGTATGCATAGATTTCATCAACTCCTGGAACATACTACGTTTACACCCATTCGACTTATTATCGTTAACGACGATCCGAAAAGTTGTTCAACTATAACACACTTACAGAACGTACGCTTCCAAAGCCTACCAGCTCGAGTATGTAACACGGTTTAAAAATATATATTATCAGCGTATCGATTGGATATTTACTAGACTACATGGAAATGGTATATTTTACCAACTTTGTTTATTTTCCATTTTTGTCTTTGTTATTACCATTAGTTATTTTATCGATATTCGGATTTGAACTGTATTAGTAAATGAACTTTATACTGATTATTAAACATGTCAATACTGATTTAATAAAAAAATACAGATCTATTTATTTTAGTATGTTTTTCCCAATTGTTTATTAGTATTCTATTTTTCAATATGCGTTGACAACATCCTCGTTATATTTGTTTTCTCTTTATCACAATTTTTTTTCTTTTCGTTACTGCTATTCGTTATTTTCAAATTTTCTTTTCGTTACTGTTATTGACGTGGCTTTGCTAAATGTTTATAAAATGTAAAACCTTGAACTTTTTCTGTAGTGAATTGGAAACAAAAAAAAAATAGACAACTCTATATGATTTCATAGATTTATTTTTATATTTGATTTGTTTGTCATTGTCATGAGTTTAAATTATTCTTTTATTTAACGTTTAACAACTAAAATTGATTTCCATTTTGCGATGGAAATCGTGTGGTAAGAGGTTTTTTCAATGGCGTCCAGTTGTTTATGATCGCTTTGAATATTTTTTTGTTATGAAAAAGGCACATTAAAATTACCTTTCCTGTACCATTGTGCGAGTTTCTCCACCAATTTTCCTCCACGTTGCTGCGCCCCTATCAGAGCCGAGTCGTGACAGCGTGACGGATGCATAATCGAATGCATCTTTTATGCAAAACTCAACTATCTACGCGTGGGAGGAGAAAGAGAGCGAAGAAAGGATTTCGTATTCGTAAAAACATAAACGATGCATCGATGATCCAGTTCCCCGCTAACCTTGAGCGCACCAACTCGTCGTCGCCTCTCGGTGCGAAAGGATGCTGCGGGAGGGTGGCACCGGTTTTTGAGTGAAAATCGTCCAACTTTCCACCCGATGCGAGCTTTCCTTTGCCGGGCAGGGGCTCGTCATGCAAACGGTATGTGCGTTTTGCTGTCGGTGCGGTGAGTAGAAGTGAAGAAGTGAAAAACAATAATTATACGATCGTATCGATCGATCTGCAGCAGCAGCAACAGCAGCAGCTGATGCACTGGAATCTCTCTCATTTTTCGCACTCGAATAAGATGGAGCCAGAAAGCTGGGGCGAGAGTGAGAAAGAGCGTAATAGCGAACAGGACAACAGCAGCGAAAAGGGAAGCCACCAGTTGAAGAGTGCAGTGAAATGCGAAATGAAAGAATAATTTGGAGCACATTTCTCCACCCTCGGACGACAATCTCACCCCACGGCACGGTTTTTTTTTCGTTTTCTTTACAAAGAAAAAAAACACCCCCATTGGAGCGTGCGGGGGTTTGCTTTATTCTCTTGCTCTCGTTTTTATTTCAGCTGCTCACAGCGCTTCTCACTCTCACCCGCGTTCGCTCGCTCGCTCGCTCTGGTCGCGTCGAGCCGAGTGAAGTCGGTCAGCGTTAAGCCGACGGTAAAATGGGGGGCAAGTGCGAGTGGGAGAGTGAGAAAGGCACAGGCCCCAATCTCACCGGCGAAATCGGGCAAATCCGGGACGCAACAGAATGAGTGAGAGTGAGAAAGAGAGAGCGAGCGTGCGAGCGAGCGTCGTGTTTGTTTCGCTGTGTGTGTCGGCGGCGTGCTTGGGGCGTCTGTTCGCCCTCCTCGAATGTGTGTTGTGGCTTGGGCCGGTTCGGCAATGGCGCTCTTCCCCCGTCTTAGTAGTCGACGTTCGCTGCATGTACGGTAAAGAGGTGTGTGCCACAACACTGTTGTCACTATTGTTGCCTATCGCGCGCGCTGCACAAGCTTTGGTTTTGCCTCGCTCGACTCACACTCACGATCTGCTCGTGTCTCGTCTCCCGAATGTGGTGGTGCCTTCTGTGTTCGCCGTGACACGCGCTAAATGTGTCATTCGGTGGAGAAAGCTCTCCGCCAGCTGCATTCGTGTGTCCTTCACCGTCAAGGATAGCAACCAAAGCAAAAAAAAAAAATTACATACCAAAAGAGCACCCGCGCTGCACCGACGAAAGGCCTCGCCTTTCTTATGGGCCTTCGAGTTCGTCGTGTTCCTTTCGTGTTGTCCGGTGCGTTGTGTTGCGTGTGCGCGTCGGGATCTAGTGCATCTAGTGTGGCATGCTCCCCTTTCTCTGGGTGCCCGTACAGCAGCCGTCATCGTGCAGCAGTGTTTGTGCGCTTTTCGGTAATATCAGCTCCCAGCGACATCCTAGTCACATCAATCATTTAGTGTGCAGCAATCACAGCGGTCGACAAAAACCCGAAGATAAGCGTGACAGCGTGAGCCTCACGGGTGCGATACAAAGGTTTCTCACGCTCGCCCGCTTTGAGGACGTCTTCCAAGCCAAGGTTTATACACGTGCACCTGGCGCGCATTACCAGTAAAGCCAACACCGACACGAGCGGCTAATAAACGGGGTCGGCCTCCATCTCGAGTTCTCTCCCTCTCTCTCTTTCTCTCTCTCTTTCAATCCTTCGCTTTCTCACTCGTGCACACGTGCACACTAAAATACACTATTGTCGACCGAGTCAACCGGCTGCAGCAGTGAACGTGCCCAAAGCTTTTATGTACTAACCTTGACTCGCTCCGCTCGATTACTACGCCAAGGTGTACATAATTGTGTATGTGTGTGCGTTTGTGTTCTTGTGCTGTGTTTGCTGATGAGTGGTGCCCTTTACTCTATTCTGGGTGATTGGTGTAGTATGTGAGGCAGTGTTGTTGTTGTTGTTGTTGCTATACCGTGCTTCTCACTCCACGCTCATACAATCTCATGCGCGTGCAATTGTGTCAAGTGCGCGCGCGCGCACTCGCGCCCGCATTTACCGATCGATCTAGTACGTGGTTCGTGTGCATGTGAGTGCGTGAACGTATGCGTCTAGCCAACAGCGTGTGTGTGTGTGTGTGTGAGTGTGTGTGGTTTGTCTCCAAATTCCAAAACCTCTTGTAACAATCGGTGCTTTCGGTGGGTCACTCGGTCGTTATGCAAGTGGTGGTGGTGGTGGTAAATTGTGCAACGAACAACAACAACAAAAAACCAAACCTTCCTCCATCTGTCGCAGCTGTTGCGGGCGATAAGCGAGAGCAACAGTAGTACACACAGGCATGCAATGTTTGCGGTTAGGAAAGTCAAACACTCCGATTGCAAATGTCACACACTAGCGCATTCGTGGGGAGAGGCATCTCCGATAAGAAAAATTACCCGGCCGAGAACGATAAGATCGCTATCTCACTGTGAGCAGCCGTCTAAGTCTCATGGTGACTAGCTAGTGAGAGGCGCTACCTTTTTCTCATTGCTGCACACGCGGGATACTACAGCGTGACTAACTGGCTAAAATGGTCGGTCTGCTGTAACGCGTTCGATTCGCTCGTTGTCGGCGTGTGCCGCGTCGAACTTTCTGTTGACGTTGCGCAAACGAAACTCCGCATGAGTTTGACGTTTTCGTGTGTCCTTGTGATTGGAAAGCATACAGAGCGTTGGGAGCTCCCCTACCATCGAAAATAAACAAAATAAATCATCTGCCAACACGGGGCCGTGTGCGTTTGTGTGTCAGGTATGAGAGTATCCGTGTAATACTTTCTGGTGTCCTCCTGCGTTCCACTTAACGGGCCCGCTGGCCAGTCGATCCACCTGCAGCTGTGTGTATGATCGGCGTTCCATCAACTTCCCGATGCGAAGGTGAAAAGCAATAGATGTACGTGTGTGTGTGTATGTATGTCGGGTGGTAGTGTTGGTGAAAATTGGCACAAGCCACACCAGACACGCGTTCAAGGGAAAGTATTAGCGAAGCCTCTGCTGAAACCGAGGTGTAAAGGCTTGCGTACGAGGCTGGAAAGAAAAGCGTGTTTGTGGCTCAACTGTGCAGGAATACACGGTACAGGAATACGATGTGCCAACGACGAGTTTTATAAAAAAAAAAACTATGCTCTTCTGAAAGGAGGCTTTACTTGTGTGCTTAAAACCTGTGCTTAAGTTCAAAAAGTAATGTTAATGTATTAAAACACAATTTTTGAAGGTGACAAAAGGCGCTGGAGTTCACCATTTTATTCGCCCATGAGAGCCATTTTATACGTGTAGCCTAACTCTACAGCAAGCTCATCGCGCTGCTTAATGAAAAAAAACGCTTGGGAAACTCTAGTCAGCATAAGGTGCCTAGAGAAAGCGAAGCTACACTGGGAGCCGGTTAAAACATACGAAGAAAACGCGTGAACTAACCGCGAAATAATTGGACGCGAAACAAAAACACACACACACACGTGCACGAACGCTGGAAAATGTTACGTGCCGCGACGGCTTAAATAGTTATGTGAAAGTGAAGCAACTAGCGCTGGAGTCGGTTGATGAGAAAAAAAAATCCACACGTAAATTAAAAACGGGTACAGCAAATAAGTTCACGCCTAGCGGGCGAGCCACTGCTACGTTTAAAGAGAATAAGAGAGAAAGCTAGTGTGGCAAAATAAAAAAAAACGAATCATCGAATGAAAGAGAGATCGCTCGAGAGATCTCCAAACCGGAGGAGGAAACAGAAGCAAGTGAAATTTCAATTCTGCCCGAAAAAAAAGCGAATTGAATCCAAAGTTGCGATTGAGAGCATCGAAAACAGTGAGAAAGAAAAAGAGGGAGAGAGAGATTAAAAAATCTAGTGTTTAGTGCACACAACGTCTACGCACTACGGTGCATGGTTGTGACATCAAGTTAGCACTGTGCAAAAGAAAAAGTAAACACATGAAAACATAACCTCAAAAATTGCGACAACACTGTCAAACCGGCGTGTCCTTTCGGTGCTAAGTAGCACAAGTCTGCGCGAGTGTATCCATTTTATTTTCTGCAAAGTTTGTTTTTTATTTCGTCTTCGTAAAACCAGTATGTTCCTACCAGGTGGTAATTTATAAAAATATTTTCCTTTCACCTCCCTTCCCTCACGAAAACAACCAGCTAAAAATCATCCAACGGTACCGATGTGGCCTTCCTCTAGCGTAGCCTAGCAACGAAAGGAGGCGGCCCCATTCCCCCTCCTCGTGAGTGTTGAGTGTTTTACTTTGTCCGTGAAATTCGGTGCGAAAAAGTGGATCTAAAAGTGTAATCGTCATAGAAGAAGAAGAAGAAAAAGGCTGACCAAACAGAAAAGCAGTGCCGGCCGCAGTGTACCGTGAAGGAAGAGGGAAAGGAGCAGGAGGATTAAGAAGTTTCCTTCTTGCAGTGGTTGATGCTTGCGTGCGTACGTGCGCGATTCCGTGTCAGGGTCACCTACGCGCACGAGCCAGCCGTAGTGAGCAGCATAGGTGCAGCCTCCGGTGGGCTTCTAGTGAGAAAGTGATCCACAGCTCACCGTGTGCACACCGTGCCTGCGTGCGTGCGTGTGGGAGCGATCGCTTCTGTTCGACCGCAGCTGCTGCTTTCTTTCTGGCGCGCTGGACCTATCGGCCGGAACGGCAAGGGCACCGGAATTCGGATCCGTTCGCGGTTCTTTTCCATCACACGCATTCGTTCGCGCCACCAGCCACCGTCCGGTTGGTTTGGGTTCGCGTACATTCCTCCATTTTCTTGTGACACGCCGGTTCAACAAAATCATTCACCGTGGATACCTTAGCATTGCCCCTCGGTGGTCTCTCACATGTTAGGATGGCTCTAGCCAGGTAAGCATCGAAGGAAAACCAATTTCCTTGCGGGGAAGGGCAACAACAATGAAATAGTTTTTTTTGTTTTATTTGGCTCATTAAAGGGATTGTCTCTTTTTTCTCATGACCTACATTAACTCATAGTGAGCATCGAAATGTCATCGTAATGAGAATTAATCTCATTCTCACGTGAGATGCTCATCCACCGATGTCTCACTGTAATCTACGAGCGTGAATCTGCGCCATACTTAATTATCATGAGGGAAATTTTCCGTCAACAATATTATCTACGTCAAACAATATTGTAAAAACTTGTTTCGATCCTTATGATTGTGAATTTCTCAATCACTTTTTAATTTAAAATTTGTATGCATGAATAAAAATCAAACTACTCTCGCCCGCTTTGGGCAGTGCGTTCAGAATGAACATGCATGCAGTCGTCCTCGAAACGACCGCCAAAGGATGGAAGGTGGCCACCCAGGCCACACCAACACATTCGGCTGCGGAATGCACTTTGATCGTTTGATCAAAGAACGTTCTACCACCCAGGAGTCCAGCTGGAGTGCTGGACTTTCTGCTCCAAATAAATACGGAACGGCAAATAAACATGATGCAAAGTGTTGGTAAAAATTCGTCCACTCCGGCGGGGGGCGATAAACCAACCACCACCACCCAAAAGCCGACTTTCTCTGTCTCGCTGCATTAACGAGACGCGACGGTCTGCTTCCATTATTCATTAACCGCAATGCATTTTGGTGCTGCTGTTTTTTTTTATTTGTTGCTGCAACAACTGCAGACGCGAGTAGAGTGGCCGATCGGTCCGGGTGTTTATGTTTACATTCATGAATCCACCATCGAGGCGGTGTGGCAAAAAGCAAACCCACCCCACACCAGGCAACTAGGCCGTTGCAACCGTCGTCAGAGCGTGTGAGTCGAGCGATAAGAAAATGGTTATTTTTGATTCGGCGCTTTCTTGGGACCTGCTGAAGAGAAGCGGCTGGAGTATTGTAAATTGTGCAATTTGCTTGTATTTTTTTGTTGTTGTTCAAATTACCACTAAACGGTAGCACACGGCTACGTTATCAAACCAAACGTGGCTTTTTGTTTCCTTCATATCAACCGTTTTCGATTTTGCACCGGGTGCAATAAAAACAAAACTAAATAAAGCAACAAAAAGCGTTGGAAACGGATTAAGTCACGATTGTGAATGATTTTTATTAGCATTTTTTTTTTTGAGTAATAGTTTGACTCATGATATGAATCACTTAACTAATAAGTTTTTTTCACTTTTTTGCCTCATCATTTTCCATAAACCCGGCACAATTTATGGAATAGTTTCTACTCGGGAAATAAAGGAAACAAAATTAAATACACTTCTTTTATCGCTTTCGTGATCGGAACGGAACGGCTTGGCAATATGGCACCGGGTGGGGCTGGGTGAAGTCTTCAGGCTTTATCGCAGTGGCCTCGAGTTGGAAGAGCCAAACCAAGGTGTTCGAGCACACACACCAAGATACGCGCCCGCATTCCACACTCTTTTTTCGGTGGTCAATTCCGCTGCCGCTGCTGCTGCTGCTGCCCAATTGACCATGGACTTATTTCCTCGTTACTTGGCCACCACCGTTCCTCAGCGCCGGTGACATACTTTATCCGACGGGGTCAACCCATCAGGTGGCGGTGGCTGTTGGCTGTGCAAGGCGGGCGCTCTAGTTGACCAATATTTATAGTTCTCCTTCCGCCACGGTTCGGTTTTTTTTTTCTCTCGCCCGTCTTCTCACCTCACAAGCGTTTCACTTCTCTGCCTCGGTTTTTTTTTATTTGTTGATGCCTCTTTGTGCGAGTGTTTGCCACTAATTTAACATTCGTTTCACTCGGCCCCACTCGGCTGCCATTGCCGCTCGGCTTTTGCAACCTGACCCGAACACCGGCCGCCTGTGTGTTGGATCGAGTAGCATAATTAATTACGCCCTGGCAGCAGCATTTTGGTTCCCAGAGCCACCACCCGCCACCGGTTCGCTGCTGGTGCTGGTCTATTTTGTTGTTGCTGTATTTTGGTGTACTTCATTTAAATTACCTGTGGGGCGAATGGTGCGCTAGTGTCATTCATTTTCGGCTGCTTATTACGACGGTTCCTGTTGAAGATCGTGCTTTTATTTTTTCTGTCCCAATTTATAGCACCGTCTCCGTCTCGGTCGCGATCCTCCGCCACGGTGCCCGATGGGGGGTGTGAACTGAAATGGGTGCGAAATGTTTATTGCAGCGTTAAATTATGCAACCGGCAACCGCAATTTGCAATGCGATCCAAACGCACGCGCGCGCATAGTTTCGGCTCTTCGGATTTTTGCGTGTTTCATCGCTATTTAAGAATAAATTCATGCCAGTATTGGTGGCATAGATTCTCCTGGTAAACTTTGAATGGATTCGAAAAAATGTGCAGTTCAATGAAATTGATTTTGTCGTTAATATCAAACTGGTAATCAATGGAGTTATATATAATATGTATATATATATGTATTATTTTTATCAACCGCACCACGGAATATTTTTTATCAACCGCATCGAATTCGACTTGGTATTCTTTTACAAACTTTGCTGTGACATACACCATGTGAAATCGATCATATTTCCGACTTCAGCCTGACATTCTCGAATATCTTCCCTTACAAACGAACATAATCCGTTTTATCGAGTTTATCGACACTGAAAAAAAACTCACCCACGCAAAATTGTACCCTGCTTGTGATCTCTTTGACTCGATCGCGACCGTTCTTCGAATTTATTATTACGACCTTCAGCAAGAAACTTCCTCGTTTCGCAACCGAAGGCTAAAACGCACCGAACTACGTCAAATGGTTCTGACGTCTCGCTCGCTCAATCCCTGTCGCTCGGCTCACAAATCTCATCGATTTCAACCGGGCGGAAATTGCGGCCGCCATGGCGATGACCAAAAACCGCAAAACCCCGCGAGATCGTTTGTTTTTCCCACTCGAACGCAGCGACAATTCTCGGTTGACAACGAGAGTGGCGTTTGCTTACGTTAGAACTGTCCTTGAAACTTATTGACAGATTATGTTATAGTAGTAGCTTATTCGTCCGGATGAGCTTGACGGTTGGTTGTGTTGTGGAGTTTGTATCTCGTCTTAGGCTAGTTGTGTTGGTGATAGAACGCCAATTTATGCGGTCGGCTTAGTATGACGGCAGATATCACCTCGGGCTCGGTTTGTGCCGGTTTGTTCTTGGTTCTTCGAAGATTTCTTTTGCCTGACGAAGCATGTTTATTGTTTGTGTTATGGAGTAAGTTGTCTGTGGTAAATATCCAAGATCGTTCTGTTTTATTCGACCTAAATCAAATATTTACAGTAATCGTTATCAACGTTTCTTCTGATATCGTTACATTTTGTATGGAATCCTCCTTCCGAACAATACACTGCACTTAAGTTCTTACACACGTGATCAAACATCCCGCCAGTTGACTCTGTCCCGCACAACCCAGTGCAAACAGTGGGCACTTGAGTTGCGAAAACCCCCTCCCCCTTCCCCCGCCCAGTGTACGCCGGTTATTACAGATCCTTACAAGTTATTTCCGTCTCGGGTGCTAACTTAAAGCGCACGATCCAATCCGCACGGTGTGATGTGTTGGCTGATAAAACCGACCCACCACCACCTCCACACTGGAAGCTCGCGATATTTATGTCATTCGGTATGGTCAAAATGAGCTTGCAACCAACACTTATTTGGCAGGAAAAAACACACGCCAGGCGTAGGAGTCTCCACACGGGCTATCTAAAGTGGAGTGCTCTCTGAGGCACACGCGCATAAATCTTGGAACACCCACAGGGTGGCCGCTAGGTACATCTGCCATAAAATCGTTCCTCACTGCTTTGGGTACCCGGATGAGTTAGCACTCACTCAGGGTCAAGCACAGTGGGTGGTTTGTGTGTTCGGCCAAGCTTGTAAGTGGTTCATCATCACCTCATGCCATGCAAGTCAAATAAGGGCATAAAAATGGTTTACTTTCGGTAGGGGGGTAGAGCATTCATTTCGTCCAAGAAATTACTCGAGAATAACGCTTAGCTGGATGTGTTCATCGCTTTGACATCCAGTTGCTATAAATATGTTACTTTTTTTTAGTACAAAAATTATTTATTTCTAAATAAGTAAGCTATAAAGTACTTATTTGCTAGATTTCCTACTCCGTGGAGTGTTTAAAATAGGTGTTGGCAGGAGCCTGTTAGAAAATAATAAGATGCTAATAAGTTAGGTCTACATCCTATTGATACGATAAAAGATGGAAGGCTTAATCTTATGATTAAACCTTCGTACAGAGGGAAGTTTTCCTATGCTTAAATCTTAATATCTAATGGCTTACAGACTAACTAACAACTTAACACTAGCTTAATACCAACTTAATAATAAGGCTGAATAAATATGTTATTCAAAAAGACTAAAATTTATAGCGAAGAGGGACTGTCAAAGTAAAACGATTAATTTCCAATGTAAATCCAATTTTACCAAAATATTTGATAATATCCAATCTGGAAATCGCAATTTTACCTATATACGACCCTTATGGAACACGGAACACTCATTCAGGAAAATCGGTGACCTAATTTATGTGTATGCGCTTAACCCATACCATCCCGAGTGGACTTATGTCCTATTTTGCCACCCTCAAATGAATTCAATTACATGATCGACACGATAATGGCTGATCCCTCCGCCCCCGTGTGCGCTGCAGTAAAACCATCCACCCAGCTAAGCTGATGATGCTGATTGCTACTTGAACACATTCAGTAGATGAACAGCTGTTTCCGCGCATACCGGGTGACTCTCGGTGTTGGTATTGGTGGCGCGCGAGGCTAACACACGACCGGGGCTGTTTATTTTCAAACCGAACGCGATTGGAAAATGGATTCCACCAGCTAGCTTACGCAAAATGGTTGCATTACGACACATGCATGGTGGTGTAAACATTTGCTGCGCGAACTGCCAGCTCCCTGTTTGCAGGTTAATCCTACAAAGTAAAAGCGGCAGTGGAAGGAGATTTGCGCCAAATTGTTCTTGACGAAGGTCGCGCGTGGCAGTTGCCACAAACACAGTTGGGTTTGTTTACAATGTAGGACACGTGTAAGTGTCCGGGGAAGTAATCGCTTACGTTATTCTTAAGTTGCAAGTAAGCGCTTGATTGCGTGACATACGTGGAACGTTGTCATTTATCATCGAATTTAATCGTTGAATCGTTTTGAACCAATTATTTTCATCCTTACGTTGAGGCTGCAGTATGCAAACGTAAAACAGCTAGCAATCTCTTTAAAAATGATTTTTCTTTAATCGTAATGATTTGGATTTTGTACAAACATTTCATAACGAATTCTTACAGTATAAAACATAAGTTCAATGATTTCAATAGAACATGACGAGGGCATCCCGAAGGCGTCCGAACCTGCTCGGCCTCTGCTATACTTTCCAAGCGAATTCATCTGAAAAGTATGCCACCGAAAATGATTTCAATTTCACCTCCACCTCCGTCGAACCGTTTTCAATCTTCGGTTGCTTCGTTTTCCGAAAGTTCCTCTCGCCCCGCGATCATGCTGTTGTCTCAGACGGGTGGCAGACGTGAACTTTCACAACACCACACACCACACACCATCACCACCGCCTATTACCATGGCTGACCTCCTTTAAACTCGCCGGATCTGGTCACCTCTTGCGAGATATAACAAATAAAAGAAAGAAAGCAAAAAAAAAGATAACGCCGGACGAGAAAGGCGAGTGAAAATGCTTTCCACGGTTCCAGCACTACGGTTACCGGATGCTGGGTGCAATTTTATGGCGATGAAACATACCTCCCTTCAACAGCCAACGACCGGTACGACGGTGCCGTTCGAGGATGGGGTTCGAAGGGGAACGCAGTCGCCCTCTCCGTCACGATGTCGTACGCAGCTGGCCGTTGAGCTTTGCTGCGAATGCAACTGTGTCACGATTGCAGCAGCCAACAGCAGCCAACCGGCCAGCCAGCCAGCCAACCGGCCAGCCTCTACTGTACACGCATTGCTCCATCGGACGCGGCCGACTTTGCCGGCGACGACCTCCTTTTCGGCACGCACACTCTCACTCTCGGTACACACAACCGACGCAGACCGGCGACGGCGTGCTACTATTTCGGCTCGATTTCGTACGGGGTGGGATTAAATTAGGGGCTCCAAAAATCCAACCCCACCCACACACACACACACACACAGCAACTTACGCGTTTTGACGCGACTAGGAGAAGGCGATCTACCTTGCTTAATGTGGTTACGTTTTCGCTTTACGGATGGGTTGTTGTTGCGACTCGTCGGTACGTTGGTGGGGTTTACCGATTGGCTCCAAACGCACTTACGTGCAGTTCATCTGCTTCTTTTGCCCTTTTTTTCTTCTTCCTTTCCTCCCCCCGCTCCCATCCACAAGGAGGGGACATGTACAGGGGGTAATCGTCATCATAAAATTGGTGAACCACCTGATTGTTTCTGTTGCAGACGTTCCATGCTCGACGAGGAGCCCCCAGGTGAATGGAAGTGGCGAAAAATATCATCTTCGCAAATTCTTTCAACTTTTGCCCTGCTTCGAATGTAATCATTGATTGTATGGTAGTGTTTGGTTCTGCTGTGTACTTATTGAGTTGATTTCAACGTTCCATAGTAAATGCAATGCAATGTAAAAATATTCTCAGATACAAGAAATGTGTTACCTACCACTATTTCGTTACAACTCATGGCCTTTTACTAACAATCCACAAACGTATTCTTTTGAATTCATTTCATGGTATGTTTGTAAAGTTGTATTTTAATAAATTATTTAATGTAAAGGAAAGCTGTGGAAGACAATCTTTCTGTATTTTCTGTGCTTCCCCTTAGCCAATTTAAACATCTAAGTGATTTCTGAAGTATAGTACTAAACAGAATCGTGACTAAAAATGTAAAATTTCGTACGAACCACGGAAGGACTTCGGCTACAACATAGAGGATTAATTTCTTACGTATAGTTGAAGAAGGCACAACAACAAACCAACAAAACCTGCGAGATATTGCCACTGTGTTATTACTGCTTCTTTCGAAACGCACAAAAATGGAACGAAACGATCGATGCGATGATACGGACGGGTAAAAGTGTTTTCAAAAAGAAGACAAAGCTGATGATGATGGTGTACATAACCTCGTCAGAAAACATTAACGAAGATGCCAGTGGTGGTCGATCTAGTTGATAGTGGACTTCGTTCACGTTACGTTTGGTTCGGAGCGAACCAGGTGCCGAATGGAATTTCACTTTTTTGTGTTTCGTGTTCTTTTTTTGTGTCTTCTATTACCCATTATAGCTGGGAAAATAGCATGATTCTAGATTTGTATATACCATTTTCGTTACATTTGGCTTTAGAAACTCACTCATGCTGATTTTTCTTCCTTCCAATCGCTTATGCTTTCGACGAGTAACACTTTTTCACCATCATTCGAGGTCACAGTGGTAAAAGTAAAATAGGCGAAAAAGAGTCGACATTGGCGTTCGAATGAAAACTATAAACAGTCGAAGAAAGAGTGAAAGAGAGCGAAGCTTATGTTTGCTGATCAATCGGATCGGTTTCACCCTTACCGGCTGCTCCATGGATGCGGTGAAAGTGTGCAGTTTTCGATTCCGAAGCATGGAATTCGGTAGCGAAACTGCCTAATACTTGTTTCATTTATTATCTTTGCGATTTTTTTTTCTCAAACTTCCGTCGAGTATTCATGAAATTGATGGCTTCATTTTACACAATCACACAATCATGAATCATGAGAAAACTCACTCCCACCAGGCCAGTGAAACGTAACCGTGTCTCGTACGCGGCCGCTATTGAGAGCGCAGAAACCGAACCGAATCTCCAAGAACGCCAAGCTGGTCGACATAAATTTATAAATATTAACCCCAATAATGCAACGTTTCGCTCCCCTCGCGCGGTGGGGTGGGCTGTTACTTAAAACGGTGACTGCAATTGCAGCCTTTTCTGAGACTCGCACAACAAACAGAAACACGCACACAGACATTCGCGCCAACACAACGCGGCCCAGTTCATCAGCGATGCGTGAGACGGTACAGGCGTTACTCACTCACGCGCTGAGATGTAACGCTCACCATAGTGAGCTGTTCAATCTGTGTCGTTTCAAGATTTAAACTGTATTTTTTCCGATAACAAATAATTTTATTTATATATATTTTTTTAAGTTTACCAAAAACTGGTGTACTTTAAACTTTTATTTTAGTTAATTTTAAAAATATTTTTTTAAATGTAAAAAAATTAAGCCTTTCAAAAATGCGTCTGCTGCTGTGATTAGTTACACGTATTTTCCGCAGAAACTAACTTGTTAAATGTAAACCAAATATGCTGACCTTCGCCACGGAAACCCAAGAAATGAAACGTTATGTAGCATTATATGAAGCATTGTGAAGGTGAAACCGATGCGAGCATCATCAACGCCTGCTGCCATCACGCAGCGCGCAGCATAATTCGCCTTCACAAGCCGCGATCGTGGTGGTCACCCGTTCACCCCATCCGCCATCGGCTCATCAATTTGAAATCTCTCGCCCTCGCCCTTTCCAAACCAGATGCCAACCGTTTTTAACATCGGTTTCGTTTTTCTGTGCGTTGTGCGGCTCGCTTTAATGCTTCGGCACAGCAAGCCCCCAAAGTATGTCAATGAAAAAAGGCAGCGCGCGCGCGTGACCGCGTTTACTACTAAACCCTCGTCGCCTTCGAACCGTCGCCTCTGCTCACACCAGTTTCTAGTTTCCTCTGGGGTGTGCGGGGTGTGCGGCTCACTACCGCTTACGTCGCGTTGGCTTAGTGTACGTGCGTTTGTGTCACGTTGCCTGGCTGACTGATTGGGCACACATTCTCTCTAGCATCTCGCTTCAAAGACTCGTGAGTAGATCAGAGGGGGTGGGGGTGTTGTGTTACTCTCCTCGCGAGTATACTAACCTGTTCCACCGCTCGCTGCTTGCCGTTTCTCTCACTCTTTCGCTCTTCCGTATCAAACCCTATGGCTCATATTCTTACCCAGCGCTCGAGATTCAGCTCAGCTATATGGCGTGTGATTGTATGATCTTCACACGCGCGCTCCTTCAACCTGATCGATACAACACACATTTGGAGGGCGTAAAAATGAGCGCACGTGCATTCACTCCCTTTCCCCACCATTACTAACTCTAGTACAACCCTTCTCCCAAACAGAGCGCCACACAGCACGGTTCAGTTTCTTGGCGTCGCTTCTAGGTCTAGCGTGCCGCTCAAATGTCATCCGGGTTGTGTTTTTGTCTCAAAGCAGGAAGTTACTCTACACTTTCTTGGGATGCACATTTCATCGTCTGCCATCATTTTGAGCTTTGATTTGTTGGGTTCTGCCCTGGCGAAGGGTGTTTTATTGCAGAGTGTAAACCAAATGTCCTGAGTGCTCGGTGAAGGGAGTGTTTTGTGGTTGTTTTCCTATTTTTTTGTTGTTGCTTGGCAAAGTTGACGATGATGCAGAAACGTGGGAAGAGCTGATATATGCAGGGATGATCTCACCGTTGCCATGGGTGCGAATCAGCGAGCTGGTTGAAACCGGGAACAAGATTGCTGTCAGTTGTTTAATAATATGTTTGTACGATTTCATGACCGATTTTCATTAGGGCTGTTTTTAATTACTACTGAGTTCACATGCGCGATTTCAATTTTTTTAAACATGTTTAGTTCGCACAGAGTTTACAATATTACCATGTTGTCTAAATATGTGCATGCTTAATTCAGTTTCAATATTTCAAATTATTCCACATAGAGTGTGTTGTTTATCTAGCAGTTTATTTCCCAAAATAATAATAAAATCCTTCTCTAAAGCAGCTTAAACACACGTAAGAAACATGAACCACTCTTTGTTGCCCATCGCGCTGACGAAGAACCGTATTTATCCACCATCCGTGTACGGCACCAGCCGTTTCTGTGGAGCGAAAATTCAGGTTAAGTTCGTCGATGTTTCCTAAATTGTACCCATTTGCCACCAAGTGTTTATTTGTTGTTCCGCGTTGCCGGTGCTTGTTTGAAAAAAACCGAAAAAAAAGAAAAAAACATAAAACCAAACCTTGCACCCAGAGTGCGCGGGGTTTGTTTGGGGAAAATGTGCGTACACATCGAGCCCGGTGTGAAGTTAAAACACGTTCCTCCCATGTGTGCCGCGCGCTGGACGACGAGTCCGGAGTCCTGAACGAGGCCACACTATCCAAAACATTCGACCCTCCGCAAACAGGGTCACATCGCCGCGGCGCAAGGGTTTTGATCACGGCGTGTGTGTGTGTGTGGGGAGGGAAGCGTGCAATGGGTGGAAAAACAAATCCACAAAACCATTTCAGACCATTATTAGCGAACGCGAATGGCAAACCAGCAACAAACCATGTGTGTATGGATGGCTGTGTGGTGCTGAGCTAATCGCAGCGCTCGAAACGAAACGAAAAGCAACTCGGTAACAAAAACTTCCGATGGCAAGCAAGCTGAGTGTGAACAAATAAGATCAAGTTGTTGTGCTTTTCCGGTTGACTCTTTTTAGTACAAATTGCTCATCTTCTTTTGTGGTGCATGACTTTATATGTGTTGTACGTATATTTTTAATTGATTTGTTTGTGCTGCATGTAATCAGCTGTTTGGCAATGCCAGTTTTTACAAAGCTTTACCATAAGCTTTCTATTTCTATAACTAATTCAATACGACTAGCAGCAAACACAGGATTTTTATTACCATGGTATTGCTTGGTTTCAAACTACATACAATAAAATAAATATTATTTCAAATACACTTTTTCAACAACTCAGTTGTTCAGGGACAGGCATTCTAGATAAATGTTAACAAAAGAGATACTTCATACTTTTCTACGAAAGGTTTTTTGTTATTCTGAAATAAAAGATGGGAGACTATTAAAAGAGATTATTAAAAATTATTTAATGATCAAATTTTTTGATATTATTTTATTTCGGTTCTAGGAAGCACTATGACAAAAGTATTCGTATTAACTACGCAATGAAAGCGATGTACATTCGATGGCCTTGAACGTAAATCTTTTTCAAATACTCGTAAATACTGACTACAAACTAGTGGTTCTCCTAACCCAACCCCCATACACGTTTGCGGTAAGAACAGTCCATGTAGTGAATGTAAAATATTTACTAAAAAACCTTCAAATGTACTGTTCTAACTGTTCAACTGTTCGCACCGCATGCGCCTGGCTCGAGAAGGCCAGGCATGGGCGGAAAGGGCACACTTGAAAGCCGAGAAAGGCGAAAGCGTGTGCACTCTAATCACCGCAAAGCACACGCGGACCGTTGCCCGGTTTGACGCGCGTTTGAATATTTGCTTCACCGAATGGATGGATACTAACACCAGCGCGTTTGCCACTAAGGTCACCCCGCTGTGGATGATGTTGAACGAAATCGCTTCCTACTCTGTTCGCCCGTCCGCTCGCCCCACCCGAAGAGCCACCCGCTGCCGCCACCCATTCTCGCATGCGAATGAAGGTCATTTTCATTTATCTTGCCACACTAATCGGTCGGTCCGATGCTGGTGACTATCGAAACCGTTTCCGAGCGAACCACCGCCACCCTCCCGTTTTTGTACCGCTTGCTGTTTTATCTCAACCGTTAGCCGCCGATTATCACCCTTAATACAACACACGGTGTTGTACGTTTGCTAGCTGCGCCTCTCTGTGTACGTAACGACCACTCAGAGCAATTACTAGCACGCTCAGCACACACTACGCGATCTCTCACTGTGAGTATTGCTCTGAGTAGCGCCATCGCCACCCCCTCCAAATCACCCCACCCTTGGTAGATAGAGGAACTCATGAGAGAGAAACCGTGTGTGTGCTCCTCTGTACTAAAACCCATCGTATTCAATACTTAGAACAACGAGGCGCGTTCTCTTTTCGTCCGTCCCGGGTTGGTTCCGCATACTCGAATCGTATCCCTTCTCTTACTCAAACGGACAGCTGTGTTGTGGGGTTGGGAGATGAGTGTTTAGGCATGGGCATGATTCAATGAAATCACTGCTACCAGTTGCATACACGCGTGCATTAATCGCAAATGTACCGTTTTTTTTACGGTGGCAGGTAGTTTAGCTGCATAAATTAGACATTTAGAGTGTGCCAGACCTTGAAGGTTCCGGTTTTGCGGCTTCGATTCGATGTTTGTATTTCGTCACGAAACACCCGTTTCCTTGTTTGCTGACGGGTCTAACGTGTGATGGGGGAGAAAAATGACATACGTCCTATATGCTTCCCGTTGATCTTGATTGCTTAATTCATGGCTAAGTTTCCACATCATACTGGAAAAAATGTTTCCCTAATCATGTTATGCATGTTATTTACTAGTAGCAACAGTATAATAAGAGCCAAAGAGAATGTTTGAGTGTCATAACCTCAAACAAGATTAATTCCTTTTTCATGGCCATCTAATGCTAGTTTGATGCTGCTAAATTCAAAAAAATAAAATAAAATAAAATTTAACACATCGCTTATCCGCTTGTCGTATTTCTAAAAAGCTTTAGTTTATTTTCCACGCCCAGGCCAAAGACAAAAAAATTATCCAGTATGAGTACTGGTTTGCATCCCTCCATAATCATCGTTATCATCGTTTGCTACCTCCGCTAAAACGTCGTGCGTACTACCACTTCATCCGGTGAAACTTCCAGTGAAATCCACTTTTCCTTCGTCGCCATTTATCTCGCGGTGTGATGTTTGATTTTCGCTTTTTTTTCTCCCACCAAAGACCCGTCCATCACGGACAAAGAAAATGGCACCGTGCTTGCCCTGCCCTGCTCGAAATGTTACCGTCGTCCCGTCAGTGCGGTGTGATACTGTTGAAAAATTCCAATTTACCACGTGCACCGCGCGATTTGGCCTACGACGGGCTGGAGAACCCTCAGGAGAGCGCGCTCGTCATCGAATCACCGGGAAAAACTGTCGGAGGCAACGGTTCGCGTTCGCAGGCACGTAGCGTTGCGTTTCGATCGAATCCGTTTTCCCTAGCGAGCTGGGGGAATCTTATGGCGGAGGCGTATTAAATGACTTTTTCCATCTAAACTGGTGCGGAGACTTTCGCCGCCCTGCCTTTGACTCTGCTATGCGTGAACATTTCCATCAGCACCACTCCAGTGTTGCTATATCAGCAGAAAACGTTTGGCATGGTTGTCATAAGAACATTATCGTTTACACCTTGCTAGTATTTATGGAAAGGACATGTTTTGTATTACTTTTTTGAAAAGCTTGGCAGCTAAGTTTGTGTTTAGTATTCGAACGTAGAAAATCGATTTAATTTAATGTTTTGAAGAAGTTACCGCACAGCCTCATTATCCTAGTGAATGTATTCCATAGCATATATTTGATGCAAATTGTTACTCTCTCCGAATTAAAACTCAGCCACAGGAATTTGAACAAAGTATCAACTCAACATTTTTCCTCAAACGATTTAGAGGGATAATGCTTCTAAAAGTAACAAATATTTAATGCAATATCAACCTAATGACATGCGGCTGCTACTAATCTCCCTATTCTACACCTCGAGAATGGCGAGAATAAAACATTTTTTTCCCCACAAAATGTGGTCCTTTTTCGAAGCGCTTTTTCAACCAATATCAAATAAACGTCACCTCACATAAGGAACCTTTTTGCCCGAAACGATTATCATTTCATCCAACGCAACGTCACCGCTTATGTGACGAGTTTTCCATCCCTGTGTGTGTGTCGCACGACGAACGTAAGCGCTCAACCCACGACCGGAGCAAGCGCAGCTCTCGGAATAGATGAAACCAAGCGAAGGTAGCAATTTTCCAATTCTTTCACGCCGGAATTTGGCTCCGAAAGATATGCCCCTTTTCCGAACCCCTTCCCACGATCCGTCGAAAGTGGAGCCGGAAAATCAATACCATTACACCCACGGTAGCTTCTTCGTGCAAACTTCCTCGTCTGAGAGTTTTCCGTGAAAATGTGTTTTGTGTGCTAGCGGGAGCTGTTCTCTATTCCTTTCGCATTGAACGGATGAAGAAACCAGCAGTGGAACAATGGTGAACACAGGGGGGGGGGGGGGGGAACGGGCGGATTTCAAATGCAAATTTATGTCCCGATCACCACACACAAACACGCCTCCACAAACTGGTCTAGGCCAGGGGGGGGGGGGGGGGATGGGGGGGAGGGATATAAGATTCGAAAAAGTGAAGGAATCGCTTTTCACCACCGCCTCCGGGTCTCTCTTCTAAGCAAAGCGTATCGTTTTATTTTCCACATTTTCGTTTCGTTAAACACCTTTCTGTGAGAAGGAGTATTTTTTCCTAGACGCAACCGTTCCTAGACGCATTTGTGCCTGGGTTTACCGAGCTGAGTTTCCCCTCGTTATGTGTTATCGTTTCCTTCCGACGGTCGCTCGGGCACAGGATCAGAAACTGTCAGGATTGATTTCGGTTCCGTTTGGGGCACCAGTCCTGTGCTGCTGTACCTTTGAAATGCCAGCCGACCAAATCTCGCTCTCTCTCTCTCTCTCTCTTACTTCGCTTGCACCATTATATCTTCGGGAACTCGTTATATCTTTGTGCAGGATTGATACCACCGTACGTGGCGATGTTGGAACAACGTCGTTTCAGGAAAGGATCTGAAAGTAGCGCCATAGGAGTCAACCCCGTAACCATTGGCAAGATACATAGACGAGCCAAAACGCAATAACGCAATTTCATTTGGAATAAGATTTATGTAGCCCAAACACACACGCACACGAACCGACCCGGGGTGGTCGGAACCGACTAGCGTCCTATCGTAGGTGTTATCAATTTGTGCCTAATCCGGTCCGTATTTTTTACAGTTAGTACATGAGCCGTTTAAAATGCAATTACACTTATCATCTCCCGAAATTCATTTACGCTCAAAAGCCGGGCGTGATAATTTGCATCATCTTCCGCTTAATCCCATCCTGCTCGGTGAACGCGCAAATCATCTTATTGTTATCGGATGGAAATTAAAATACTACTACACCTCCCGCGTCTCGCCCTCCCGGCATTGTAAATCCTTAAATCCCGCTTCATTAACTTTACCAAGGGGAAAGGGGAAACCAAGCAGGTTTGGGTTGTATGTGAACACGACATATTGCAGGCGAGGGCATCCCCTTTTTCTTGCTGCAAAAGGCGTCATCCTCACTCCCAAGGAGGAGAGGTGCGCACTGTTAGTTCTGCTTCGCTCGTCGGAGCAAAGATTCGAGGTGCCCTCTGCCGGAACCGTTCCGGAGCGTTTGGATGGGAAAGGAAGATAAATCCGGCATCCGGAACCGTGCTGTGTGATCTTTTTTTATTTCCATGCTTCCTTCGCCCCCGTGCCTTCCACGAGCAGTACGTTTGCATTCGGATAAAGGAGAGCCGTTTTATGACGTCCTTTTATATCTCCACCCTTCTCGGGTTAGCGTTTCACCACCACTGCTCCATTTTCCGTGCCTCAGTACGACGATGCGACTGTACGGCAATTCACATTGATCAACAGTGGAGCCAGCATCCTTTTCGGAATTTCCGTTTCAATATCCCTTTCGGTCGCCTACGGAGAATGCTGCTATAATTGGAGTGTCGTCGTTCACGGACGTATCTGTCCCGAACGACGATAGCGAGGGCAGAAAACTCCAAGTCAATTAATTATGGACTACTTCTCCAGGACACGTACCATTCGTTTTTCCTGGTGCGAAATCAAGCCACTGGCTGCAGCTGCTACACGAACGAAGCACTACGCCGTAAGGATTTGTTTCCCTCGGCAAGATAGGAAGTTTTCGATTCCGGCGTAGCATGCGGCGCGTTCTTCTTCGGAGAGACCTGTCTGGCCCAGCTACCCATGCTTGGTAGCCATTTACACAAAGCAATTTATGTTCATGCCGGCTGAGAGGGTTTGAAAGCGTGCGGCAATATTGCGATACATTTTTATACGATATTGTTTATTACACGCTCATAGTTATGTTCGAAATGGTTCCGAATGATGCTTATTCCCCATCGTAGTAGACGTCCTTACAAACTATTCAGAGGCGTAGCCTGAGACGGAAATAAAAGATTCTTCTTTCTGGTATACATAACCTCAACCATACTATCCCGGGCCCGTTGTTGCGTGCGACAAGTGGATTACGAGTTTGGATATTTTTACGTCTGGATCTCATTGCTTTGTGCTATTTTGGCTTGATACTTATTAGGCATCTTCATTTGAATCAATTTTCCGAACCATGTGATTTTTGAGGCAATAATGCAACGCATGTATTTTACATCGTTTTAGTCTCGAAAACGAATTTAAATATTTTATGGAATCTTTGGAAATCGTATTTTTCACTACGGTTTGTAATCTTATGAGGATGGACATGAAATTTGTATGAAAGTCAGATAAATGAATCGACGAAAACATTTTGAAGAGCTTTAGATTTGAGCAAAACGAGAAAGTTTTTTAAAGCCGAAGATGAAACAGTTAATGCACGATTCTATTATCTACAGTTCTTTGCTGCAAACAACGTGCCAAACTAATGGTGTAAGCGTTCGCAGATATCTAGTCTCACTGAACGTCCTATTCGCCGTAATCCCTTTACTTTATGCTTTGCACAACACCGAGCACGAATGGTGCCGAGTTTGGAAAACTCGAAGACACTTTCCATATGCATATTTTAGGCGGCAGAAAAACCGTTCTCTCCATAAAAAGAAACTCTGGAAAACGGCACCCATTCGGGAAATAGAAGAACCGCATAAAACAGTACGAAGCACCGAAGTTCATCGTTCGTCGTTGTGTTTCAAGCCTGCGATAGGACCTAGAAACGATCGAGGGTGTGCCGTTGAGTAACGGGAGCGGACTGTTCTGTCCCAAACAAGATATCGCTGTGTGCGCTTAGTTCCACCTCATCGGAGCATCAAGCACATGTAGATGGTGGCTTTGTGCCTCAAGTTTCATTACCTAAATCGGGATAGTCAAAGGAAGGACATCCTGTGTGCTATGTGGTATGTGTGTGTGTGTATGTGTATGTGCCTAGGCACTACCGTTAAGACCACCAGGGAGAATCCTTGTCGCGCCCTTCGGCATCCCTCGGTTCGATATATCTCGAGTACCCATCGTTGTGCTCCGGAACGGATCCGTCTACACAGATTTCCTCAACCCTAGGCTAACACCGTGCTGGGGCAGAGCAAAGCAGAACAAACAGACCAACACACAAACACATTTCAGGTCAAACTCGGGAGAAGGAGAAGTTCGTGGTGGTCGCGGTGGACCAGACGAACCGGAAATCGGGTAAAACTTTGGGAACAAATTGAGAGTGAACCGAGCAGACCGAGAATGGTTTCCTGCCATTGCGAACCAGCAGGTGAAGGGCTGGGAGTCTTTGTCCTAGCTCCTGGTTCGTAGTTCTTCGGTCGCCGAGAGCGGGGATATTGGTAGAAATTAACGGTAAACGACATCCTGAATTCAGCAGCTGGAAGAAATGTCAACCACAATCCAGTTACAGTTGATCGAGCATTGAAACATTAAACGCAAAGGCTCCTTATCTTTCTCGACTTGCCAACCATGAAAGGATTAGCCTAGTTTATGTCTCGCAACTTGTTTTCTATGTCCACTCTAGTTTCAGTTGAAAGGCTTCATTGATAAGTGACAAAGTAATAGAAATCTGCTCCAATGGCGTCTAGAAGCACGTTATTTATTTTGAAATGTTTAATAATCAATTTTGTAGCATTGTCTGTCATGTTGTAATGACATATAACGCTTAATTTGTAATAAGAATGTTCTAATATTCTAAAACGATGCCCATTACGATCAAAAATCAAAACTCATATTTTAGAGGTAGCATCTATGACATCTTGCTCCTTTACTTAAGGAGGGTGTGAGCACCTTGATTAGCTAATAAATATAATAGCGGACTAGCTAAACTGTGTCATGAGTATACCACATCCCACAGTTAAGGTCGTTAATGAATGGGATCGCTTATCGCCGACGATATCATCCCACCCGGAGCTATTATTACGTTCCAGTTATTTCCCCTGGAACGATTCACGCTATTCGATACGGGTTCGAAAATCAATACGGCATATATTTATTCGATACCAAGCGAGTTGAAATATATCGTCAAGTTCAAGTAGCAGTGCTCCCGAATGAAGCCGAAAAAGTTCCAAACCCGAAGAGATCATCTAGTGGGAAAAAGAAACTCCTAATAATATCCAAATCTTTCTCTCGAAGTCAAACCATTCATCCCCACGCACACTCCAGGCAGTGCTCTGCATCGCCGGACGGAATTAGCATAATCAATTAACACAACCAATTACCGTTACCACCATCGCCCTTCGCCGGCTCGTTAATGATCCCATTCCAAACCCCTCTTATGCTGACCCAGGTTTTCTAACGCTTTTTGTTCTTTTCCTTCTTCTCGTTACAGGTAAGCACCAATCGCGGCGAGGTGCTGCAACCGACGGCAACAGCTGATCGGACGGCTCTTCCGAAATTAATGGACCTTAGACTCATTCTGCTTCGCACGTGTGTGACCCAACACCGGCGTCAACCCGTTGAACTCTGGAATACATATGGAATGACACAGTTTAGGCAGTCATGATCGCTCTCTGGCTCCACGGAGCACTACCTACTCATGCTACCTGTGCATGAAAATTAAATAACACATTTGCTTTTTTTTTGCTCAACCGTCATCAAACAACCACAATCGGTGTGGTTCCTTTGGTCAATGGAATTGTGATCGTTCCGAATAATCGCGTCAGATTCGTCCGCGATCCGTCTGACGGAATCAATGTGCATAAATTAGATACTAACAGATGTGCTGCTGCGAAGCAAGAGGGGAAGAACGTATTCGTCTGGGTTGATGGGTTGATGGGCGCTTCCAAAAAATCAAAAAGGCGATGCTTCAACGGCGATGCTTCAAAATGAGGTCATGTTTGGATTACGTGTGTGCTGCTGCTGCCGTACTACACCGATATCAATAGCATTGGATCGAACCGTCGAAGGGGAGTTTTCTTTAAGTTGTCCATTAACATAGTTTATTTGTAGTTAATTTATGATTAGGCGACCATTTATTTATCACTAGTAAAAGAATCAAGACTGTCCTAAAGTGATTGTGTCGCACACTTATTTAGACACTCATTAGCTTTACACGTTTGAGATATGTTGAGATATATAGTTAGCAAACTTAATTGAAATTGGACTATATCGTTTTGCTTCTTTAGAAATAAGCCAGGGAACAAGATTTTCATTGACACATTTACATACAAATGTTACAAAGTCAATCATCATCAACACACATCGCTTGCTTAGCTAACGAAGTCGACATCATATCCTGCGTGTGATCGAACACGAAAGAAGGAACAGACCGCATATCGTTTCGCTTCAAGGCCGAGCATATCGTTTGAATAGTATTATGATAACTGTCTGGTCACGTTAACGAACGAACTAGGCTCACCAAAACACGATGAAGACTGCGTTTAAATGTTTCGCTTCACCCCACCACGGGCCCCCAGCTCATTCTCTTCCTCTTCGCACTTTGTTCTAGGTGAAGAAGAACATCATTTCGGATAGCATTGCGCGTGCATGCATCATGAACAATGACGATGATAATGTTGTCGACGGTTCAACGTGTCTGCTGGTGGTGGTGCTGTTTCTGCTTTCGTGCAATAAATTTGCTGCTAAGAGTCTCCTATAGCCCCACAGAGGGGTTGGGATGTTTGCTGAACACACCAGGACCGAGTCGGACGGATCCGTTCTTCTCAACATTGCGAGATTTCGGACAAACAAAAAAAGAAAACAAAACTGCCAAATCGATCTGCGTCCGAAAATCGCAGACGATGCAACCTTGAGTCGGGCGCGCTTGAGTACCGTGCTATTTATTCGCTTTCCGATCCGGGTTTCACGCCAGCGGTAGAAACCGACCAAGAAAGAAGCACAACCAGCGTGTGTCCATTTATCAGCAGACCCCGCACAGTCTTTTTCGCGATGTTTTCGGTCAGCATTGCTTACTTATCAACGTGCTCTCCGTTAGAAGTATGTGTGACTGTCTGTGAAGGCCTTACGGACGCGAAGTTCTCTGTTGATGGCGTCTTTTGCGAACTGGCTAGCGATTAATTCACCCTATGGGACGTTTGATCACAGAACCGACACCGCGCATCGGCAACATTCGCTCCAATTGTGTTTGTGGCGCGGAATGCAAAACTTTTACAAATTCGCCCTATCCCGCTGTCCCTGCGTTGATTGCTGCGTTGATTATGCAAAATTATTCTATTCGCATTCGCTATCGGCAACCGTCACCATCGATTTGATGTGACGTGTTGGTTCTCGGACAAGTTGGCAGAAAAGGAAAGCTAGAACCGATTGAAAGAACGTAATATTATTACAAAATATAGCACAGGACAGGAGACTGTACGGATTTTTTAAATTTCAAAATAATGGTTTGAAGGTTTTTGCAAATGTGCTCCTTCTAATCTGTGTTTATTTAAAACTATAAACTTTTTCAAAATCAAAGTTAAATGGGGAATAGTACTACACCAATTTTACTACTTTCCTATAAACCAGCATACTTTTTGCCTTTTACTTAGCCTGCTCAGCATGCCACATCACCATGGAAAAGCTTCCCAACTTGCCTAAAACTCCCAAGAACTACTATTACAAAAAAGACAGAAAAATGTATTCATTCATCAGCGCAAAACGGCTATAAAATATGCTTCTGCCAATCGTTTATTTAACCGCATCCCAAACCAAACCCAAAAACTCTTCAAGGATCGTCGAACCTATGGTGCTCCCTATTTCTTTGTTCGGTAGAAGAAAAAGTCGGCAACCAAAGCCACAGAGAGCCATCTCCAATCTGCGCGCGAAGAAAAGGGAAAAGACTTCACCCGGTAGAGGAAGTTAGAGCTAACGAACGCACGGACGCATTTTCCATTAGACACCCCAGGGCAAGAAATGAGAAAGTTTTCACGTCGTCAGCGGCAGCTGCCGTCGACATTTTACGGTTTTCGTGGAAAAATTCAACTTTTCCGTGTTTCGCTGTTCTTTGTTGCCGTTTTGCGAACGGCGACCGTCGTTGAAGTTTGCTTGCTGGAAGGATATTTTCGTTCGTTCGTGTTTTATCAATTTTTAAGGCACGCCAGGCCCCGGGGAGCGTTCGGTTCAAGATCAATATTGCGGCGAACGGTGGTGCGAGGAGGAGATTTTTATATAATCGCAGGAATAATACAATTTTGCTATGAGAAATTTTCTTCTCTAGTAAAAGTTACATAATCTATGGAATCAGGGTAAACTAGAATTTCTTTTGGTTTAGAAAAGATTGATTAATTATCCTAAGAAGGTGATTTATTTAGAGCATGTCAGTCACGGTTGTTTTGCATCATAAGGGCTTCATAATTATTTTTCAACCTGCCGTCTATTTTCTCTCGCAAAGGTGTTTCGGAAGTAAAACTGTGGTTTTTGTCGAGCACCTTAACCACCTCGTGATCTAACATGGTATTATGTTTCACAAGAACAAAAAAAACAGCACACGAATCTAGTAAAGTACACTTGCTGTTTGTGAAACAGAATACCTACAAGCGCTCTTGGGAGAAGGGACAAATGGAGTAAAGTATTTTCTAATACTTCCAGAGCAGCGCGGACGTCAAAAGTGGAAAGGAACTCGAGGAATTTCTTTTCCACGAACTACCTCATAAAGGGATAAAAAGTATGAGACTAAAGCAACCACCAAAGCTAGCAACGTCAGTTCAAGGATAAATTGAGCGTCATTCAGGCAGAGGGAAAATGTTTCTCTAAGTTTTTTTGTATTTTTCTCTCTCTCTCTTTCACCTTCTATGGTTGCTAATGGCAACGTTACTCCTTTCCACTACCGTCCGCTACCGCTGCAAGTGAGTCGTGGATTGTTGCTAGATGACTGAGGAAATCCTGAAATAGAACGATGGCGGAGAGGGATGAAATGAAACTCACCAAACCGTCTTATCAGTCTTCCATGTATTTACCCCAGCGAACAGTCCCCTTGAATGACCGGGAAATCGTTCTTTAGGATACCGAACTAGGAGGAAGCAAACACGGTTCGTTTTTTGCCAATATTAAGCAAAATCTAACCTCCATTGAATAAGAAGGAAACCACCGCCCGCAAGAGAAACTCGTGCGCTCTCTCACTCTTTCGTTCAGCTTTTGTCTATTGTATGTCAAAATTGCTCCCTAAAAACCACCTATCCGATGCTTTTGTTTTCTGTTTTTACCACCAATTTTATTGCCTGCTACCAAACGAAATGGTCTGGCTGGTACGGTGCCAGATTTTCGAAAATACGTTTTCCGAATGTCCGTCTTACAGAGCGGGAAGTTATTCAGTTTGCTCTTCACAACGCGATGCTTACGGAAAAAAGTTATTCAATTTCAAGTTTTCCTATTCCCTGCAATAACCTTGTTTTTTTGGCACCTTTGTGCAGGTTTGGACAATAAAACTATCCCAATGTTCCCTGTCTGTCATTAGCACTTGTTATTCGTTCGTTTT
Source organism: Anopheles farauti (assembly GCA_000473445.2). NCBI lineage: Eukaryota > Metazoa > Arthropoda > Insecta > Diptera > Culicidae > Anopheles > Anopheles farauti. Next base: position 26,137,114 of record KI915040.1, read on the forward strand.
TTAAGTAGTTATAAGTATATACATAGGAAAGTTTCAAATCTATCGTACTAGTAGTTAGGTTATGATAAAATTGTTTTTATTGGGAGATTTTATTATTTCTAATCTCTCTCTCTTTCTCTGCTAACACAAAAAATTAGTAGTCCAAATAGTGTTTAGTCTTAAAAGAATTTGAAATAAGGAGATAACATATAAAAATGAGCTCAAATTACAATGAGTTATGGGTATAGATAATTTCAGACCTATTTTACTTCAACGATTTCGAGATGTTGATTCTTTTATTATTTTGAATACTTTGTTTCTTTCTAACACGGACGTGCCCTCCATAATATTACCTCGATACTGCGAGCACAGAATCACGCGATTGGGTAGAGCAAGTAAATAATGCTCCCAAAAAGTCCAAACAGCAATACTTCTTGTCCTTAGTTTGCAAAATCCTAACACTCCTCCGCTCCGAGTAGCTTCAAAGTGGCTCAACATAGCGGTCGGAATAAGTTTTTACATGGCAAAACGGAGCGAGGTCGTTGCAGACAGTAGCTACTAGCTGCTGGCTACTGGAAAGTTCGTAACACACCGGGCACACGAAACCCTCTTGAGAGCACTCTAACCAGCGCACAAACTAGACCGACACATGGGAACGGCAACCGACCTGGAGTACTACTACCGTTTCCGAGGCAGTAGTATTTAAAAATCTTCCCACTGTAGCCAGAAATCACCTTCACACAGCTCCTCTGCAAAAATCTTTAACCCCCCGTCCGGCTTATGGCAAACTCTCAACTCTTTGGGAGGAACTTTCCTCCCCACCCATCAGTAGGACAGCATTTTTAATGTCCCTGGCCACATCCCGGTTACGTACGCTTCTATGTACTCCGGTTTTGTGGCATGGTCCTTTACGTCGTTCCACCGTGTGCGGTGCTGTTTGTGTAGTGTCTGTGTGTAGAACCATTCGCCCATTGCTATGTGCTATAAACATGAGCAAGAGGGATTTTGAGGGTGCTGCTCTGCACTGGACGGAGACTGCAACGGCGGTCCTTACGGTTACTACGAGCCAGCACGGTTCAAGTTGCCCTTTTGCCGCACGAGAGTGTTGCACAAGCGGCAGGAAAAATAAAAAGGCATGAAACATTCCCGGTCCCGGCTGCTGTTCCTACAATCCGTCCAATAAACATGGAAAGCAAGCAAATGTCGAGGGATCCTTATACTTTTCCGTAGCAACTTCTGGAGCACGATAAAACCGATGTGGAGATCCTACAGCCGAACTTTGCTCGGAAAGGCATGGCATGGTGCACTCGGTTCTCGTCTCATGCAATCCTCGCTCAGTCTACATCCACTTCTTACATCACTAGACATTGTACGCTTATTGGGTTTTCTATATTTCCTTGTGCGACAGCGCCCCATTCCCCCGGCCCGTTTTCCCTTCGTGTCCACAAAGTCTGCGAAAGTGTACAATCTTTTCCTGTTACAGTACGACGTCGTTCCATCTGCGTTCGTTCGTAAATGGAAAATGGCAGACCCAAAGCATCACGTTACCTTCCTCACATTCCTACGGCTTTCCTACGTTAGCAGCGCAGCAGCTAACTGCAAAATTGCATTCTGCCCGGTATTGATTTTTGAGTGCGGTCCGGAATACAAACAGAGTGGGCGGAAGCTAATATTCCAATATTATCTCACACGTTTCATCTTCCGAATTCTGTGCCATAATGGCCAACAAAATCCCCGGTAGCGATATGCTTGAAACGAGATTTCAACACTTTGTAACTCCCAAAATAGCTAACCCAAACTAACGAGAGGGAGGCTCATCTGCTTTGCGGCAGACAAAACCGGACGCGTGGCGCGATGCCAATTAGGTTGGATGGATTGAGTTTTCCTACCGCTACCGGATGTGCCGTGATATTCCACGCTTTTACTTAGCGACAAAGATGAATGGTAACGAGTTATTAGTTAGAAGGAAAATTATGCAACGACGCAAACGAATTGACAAATTAATTGCCGAAAATTGGATGTACCTTTTCGCACGTTTCCTTCTCGTTTTTGGCACCTGACCAGATACTTGTTACCAAGAGAATTAATATAATGCACACACACGGTCACACTCGCTAAGTACAACCAGCCAGTATGTATTTCCACATCAGTTTCCTCCACCTTCAAAACGGTACCGATTTTCCATCGGCCTTGCGCTGTTAGCGAACGGGGCCACAAAACGTTTGTGGGCCAGCCAGCCAGCCACGTAAGCCTACCAACCTCTACCACCGAGCCAGCCACGGGTGCTGACCGTCAACACCGGCCGACCTGGGCCAATGCAAACGGAAGCGAGGAATGCCAGCACCTCCGGTCGCATCGAGGGCGCTCCTCACCCGCCACCCAAACGCGATTGGGGGTGGTGACGGTCGATGCAACGAGGTGTGTGTGTGTGTGTGTGTTTCTGTTAACCTTGTAAATAAATTCAAGTTCAAATATTTATACGCCCGCGTGTGGGGCGGTGTGGCTCCGCACCGAAAGAGCGAGAGAGGAAGCGCGGGATGATGCTATTGAGAGCGGGCTCGCACAATGGATTGGCCGCAGGTAATTTGCCGTTGCATTTCGCGCTTCGGCCGGTGTTTTGCCGGTGCAACGTGTGCCGCAATTGCAACGGCCGATGGACGGCGCGCTTCTCGGAAGCGCTTCGTCGAGCTATTTTTGTTTGGTAACTGATATGTGTGTGTTAGAGAGAGAGAGAGAGAGAGAGAGAGAGAGAGAGAGAGAGAGAGAGAGTGTGTGTGTGTGTGTTAACTGCTGTTTTTTGCTACTGCTGTTGCACAGCGAAACGTGTTTTGGCGTGGGTTGACTAAAATCGCCGAAAATGATTATCATAACCGGGTGGGAATCGTAGGGGGAAATGGAATTGCAGTTTTAGTTTATTGTGTTCCCATTTTTATTTGACTTTATTGTTTTGTAATACTTTTTACGTGATACTTTTGATTACATTCACAATGGAAAAAATGAAAAAAATTTAATTAAATATATACAATTTTTCAATAGTACTCACAAATATTTTCCAATTAATTGACGATTTTTTTCTGCAAAATCAATAAGCATAAGTGTGTAGCAATATTGCAATGAAAATCCTTAGCAAATTTTTAAAAATTTATACCAAATTTGAATTTGGTTGTTCTATTTATATACACATTTCACTTATTAGTTGCCTAAGCTATTTGCCGTATACAAATTATATTGTGGAAACAAAATATTGTCACGATTCCAAACAGATTTAAACATTTATTCCAATAAAGTAGGATACTAGAATAATTATATCTATACCTCAATATAATTGAATATAGAATTTTTGCATTTTCTCATTAATTCTATTCTATTCTATACCTACCGGTGTGGTGTGTAAATTTGAACTAATGACCGCATTTTGCTCACCTCAATATTTTTCAATCCCCCAGCTTGGGCTGGCTAAAAACAAACGACCTCTGTCTGGTTTTACATCCGTCTGGCATTCGACACCATAGTACAAAATACGATCACAAAAAAAAAAAACAATGGAGTGTCGAAAAATAACAGTAACAAAAAAAACTAGCGCAAGGTATCCAACAACAGACCACAGCGAACTGAAATGTCATGGAGATTACTTTAGCAGCGACAGGTTTCGGTGTTTGGGTGTTCGATGGGCTACTACACCACCACCCCACCCAACCTAACGGCGGTCGACTGGTGTCGTTCGACCGCGATCGGTCATCATTACTCAGCCACGATTTCGGGCTAACTGTATCCTACAGCGATTCGCACCCAACAACCTTTGCCGAAAAAAAAAATGAAAAATAACCCCCAAACGTTGCCGTTGCTCGGATTGCGGTCTAACACGCGCATAATTTGACCTTGTGACGCGTGTGTGTGTGTTTGTGGGTCTCTTGTGGAGTTAGGTAGATATCGTGACGCAGCTGTCACCCGTGTACTTCGCATCCGACAGCGATCGATGTAATCCAGTTTCAAGGTTGCACACCAGACCAGACGCGCGATGCAAAAGCGATGTTTTTTTTTGTATTTGAGTATCTTGTTACAATCTTCGATTAGTGAAGAATGCGTCAGCAGCATGTGCTTGACGTCTACTAACCCTCGAGTGTTGCAGACGATGAGTTTGAGTTGGGAATTAAATTTTATAAAATAATTTTGAGTATCAATTATTTTACTCCCTATTCCCGGTCCTCTATTTTACGATACCCTATTCTATACTCAAACGAGGTAATGTTGAACAAATATCTTTGTTTTTAAGACCTTTTACGAATCGTATTTTGATTGTGCATTTATTTCAATTTATGTTATATTTTTGTGCATAAAAAAATTCAAATATTACATCACTTGATGGACAATTTTAAATACAAAAATATTATAAAAGATAAATCTTCGCTAGGCGCCATATCATTTAATTTAACACGATCACATTGATAGCCTTGCATGCAACTCAAGATTACCACCAGTAGTCGAAACTGTTCCGGAAGCAAACCATCCAAACTGGAGTTCCTCTTGACTCGATCGCCACTGAGCTCTCCGAACCTTGTGCCATCGCTTGACAAAACGTGCATTCGACACGGTCACCGAGCTGTTGTTGGGGCGGGCAAAATATCAACCGAACCAAACCACCCCTAGCCTCGGAAAGACCTCCGCATCTCGGTGTGTTATCCTTTACCACGGAATCGGATCCATAACATTCACTTGGCGCTTAATGCGCCAAGTAAACGAAGGCGAAAAACTAGAAACGACGAAGCTTGCTGCTCTTGTGCTTACCGTCCGTCCGGCCTTCCCATCGTCTCGACACAATGGTTCGGCTTCTTGCGCGCCCCCTGGCCAGGGTTACGCCGTTGACCTCCTGCCCCATCAAGGGTTAATCAAAGGGGTTATCCCCTTGAGATGCTCTGGTGTACTGTTGATGCTTCTTAACATTTGCTATTTTGCTTCTCGTTCTTTCTTTTTGTTGTTCGCATTATGACGACCTCAAAACGACCGTCACCGCTGCCGTCGCATGTACCGGAAGATGACGGTACGCGCCGGCTTTCGCACAATGCGGCCACTTCGCGTGGGGTGGAATGGGTGTGCGATTGGGTGTGAGCCGCTACGTTCAGCCTGTCCACTCAGCTGTGCCGTGCGATAATTTACTCGTAAACTCACAAACACCACAGTGCAAACAAATGCATCGGCAACAGATACCACCGCCACCAGCAAATGCATGATGTGTGCACCATGGAGTGCATCATCATCGTCATCAGCATCATCCACCGCGTGTAAGCAACAACAACCGAATGCACTCCCTCGCAACCGACTCGCCACGAAGAACGGTGGCGTTAATTACCATTTTATTTCCGTTCCATCGATACAACCACAGGCCCAGCGGCGTTAGGCGAATTGCACGTCGTGCCCCTTTGTGAGCAAAGGGCACATAGCGCCGATCTACAATTAATCAACCTTGCTTCGGTTTCCGATAGGGTCATGCACTATTTGAAGGAACAAATCTCACGGCTTTCCGTATTTGCACTGTAATGCAATCGCAATGGTTCACTGCTAGCAACGTTGTTGTAGATTGATTTGTTACTCTTTTCACGGTGTAGTAGCCACATAATGGCCGTGTCGCACAAAAAGGAGTTCAAAATGTTGTCCACTAGCAAATTTATCACTTTTGTTTTTCAAAACGTGTAACAAAGATCAGTCGCTTGTATAAATAATGAAAGATTGCTTCTTATAAATACAAATCTTTCATTGTTTGATTGATTGTAATTGCAATAAAATTGTTGAATTCAAATTTGCACATATTTTTTGCAAAATCTTCACGAATACAAGAAGCAAAAGAAACATATTACAAATAAGTTAAAAATATTAGCAAAATAAAATATCTACTTTAGAAAACCAAATACCTGTATTTAATGATTTTTATGATGTTTTAAAAATCAAGTTGTTAAAAATACTAATCATATTGTTATAATTGTACTATGATCCCAAATTACTCCAATATAAATATGAACAAACAAGTTTAAAAAATATTTTATCTGCTATTTTTCTGCTGTTTGATGATAATCTGGAACATACCGCGTATTCCCACGTATGCCACGGCATCCATACCGTACGAGTATATGTACATAAAAAGTACCCTACAAGATTTCTGTTCCCTCGCTAAACATTCCAGTGTCCCGGCCTAAAGTCGATCAACTTCATATTAGCCGGTTCAAAAAAAAAAGAGTTTCTATTGATTTTGCTCGTTAACTTCCGCCAATCGTGATCCGAGACACATTTCATTTTTTTAGATTTTTGCGCCCATCGATACTGATATCTGGAACCATCGGACGTTGCTTGACAATTATTTGCACATCATATTTCCTGGACATCAGGCACATCACCACCCTTAAAAAAACTCCCGTCCCCATGGTGGTGTGAAACTGGCTGGGAAGGCAACCGTAAAACAGCGCTCTCCCGTCTAGGTTCGGCATGGGAGCCGTGAGTTTGCCACATGTAACGCATTGTGCGCAATAAGGTGATTCGATAACGTTTATCAAATTACGTGCGCAACTGCTCTCCGACACATGAGTTACGCGAGCCGACCCCAAGGTTGCTATAACGTCCATCGTGATCACCTCGTGTGAACGCGAATCCATTTTTTTACGCCCATTTTCCGTTCCATTTGAAGGTGAAATTGAAGCGTTTTTTTTCGTTGCTTCACTATATATTTGCCTTGCCCCGATAATGGATGCGATAGCGAAATGCCGAAAAAATCACAAACACTCGCTCGCGGTACACACACACACACAAGATAGCCCAGAAAACTGGACGGGATCGAGCAAAAAAAGAAAGAAAAAAAGTGACTGCGAACCAACGCAAAACGCAATGCAACGCTACCGTGATAAGATAGTGCAGTATGGCCAATGGTCGTATGGTTTCGAAAGTTTCGGAATGTGGACAAATGAAAAGTAAAGCGCAAAACGATGCGTCATGAAGCGAAGCACATGTACATTCGTGCTCTGGTAGAGAGAACTATCGCTTCAAAAGCATTTTCACTATCTGCTGCACTATCAAACTCATCAGACCAGCAGCAGCCAACATGCTTATTTGTTTATTTTATTTTAATTTTGATGAATATTTTCTATTACGGTTTATGTAATTTTTTTTTGGTGTCCCAAAGATTGAAGGGATTAAATTGCATCCTGTTTGTCCAACTGTTTTCACCATTGTCAATAAAAGGATAAAAACTCAAAAATATCGCAAATTGATTCGTTCGATAGTTACTTATCAATATAGTACTAGACCTGGCGAAATAAGACTACATATAAAAAAACATAGTAGATGCCGATAAGTAGCATATCATGTAATAAAAGGTGAATCATTCAAGAGAATCATTAATTTGTGCCACATATGGTAATGTTCACATTTTGTAACCTTTTGTTTTATGTTTATATATTTTTTTCTCATCTGCTAGATCTTTCACCCTATCGTCAATGTTGCGATTTATCTTTTTTTATAAAGCTTTGAGTTTGCCTAACTACATTGTTGTTTGTCTAATATAGTTGAAACAAAAATGGTTTTAAAACATTCTTGCAGAATATTAATACTTACCTGAATAGAAAATTAAGAGTCGATAACAAACTAATTGAACCGGATATGTGGCTGATTTTTAAGTGACAAAGTGTTATTTAATGTACTAATTCGATTGTTTCCTCCCATGTTTTTACACTCAGTCAGTGAAATGAATGTTTTGTTCCATTTCCAGTGATAATAATCTGGTGGAATAAAAAATACAAAGAAAGGTCATGACCTGTGTAAGTCTTTCCTGTCTAGAGTTGAAACGATGGGGCGCGCAAAAATATGTGTTCGTTGATCGCATATTTCCACACGCCCACATCATGCTGCTGGCGAATTCTCCCCGAGCACATTCGCTAGCCGTATTCATCGTACGTTCTCATTTGGACCGGTCCGGGTGAGTGTTCGCTTGAAAATGTGCACCAATCGAGATCGTCGCCGTGCTTTTCACGTTGTCCGGTCCCGCGTTTTCCCGCACAGTCAATCGGACTAAATGCCAGAACAATGTACTCCTGCCACATTCAAACACCGCCGTACGAACCGAACGAACCGAACTCGAACTCCTCCACTCATGCAAAGCTGATGGTACTGGGTCACGATTCGTTTTCATTCCCGGCCGTACATTCCCTCCCAGTCCATCGGCTAACTTTTCCATCCCAAACGCGACACGCTGCTGTATTCGGTGTCTGGGTTTGTCGACGCTGCCGAGTCCCATTTCGGTTATGGAAAGATTTTTCATCACCTCCTCCACAATTCGCGCATCGGAAAAGAATGACGAAGTCGTGCTGAATTTATTGAGCTCACCCTTTCCTCCGACGGCGGAAAGCGTGTCCCATCTCCGTGTGTGCGCGCGCGTGTGTGTGTTTGTGGAGAAAGTCAGGAAACGACAGGCAAATTGGGTGGATCAAAATCTGCCATTCGACAGACGGTCGTTGATGATGCTGATGGCGCACGACCGTCGCTCGTAACAAATGGATCAAATTTGGTGCGGGTGGCGGTGTTGTAGCGACATTGGTTGTGGGTCTGTCGTTATCTGTCGGACGCAAATCTCCCATCCCCGTCGTGCATTAGACCCATTTTGTTGTTGGTGCACTTTCGTGAAAGGCCTTTCTCTCCCGGGGCACGGCGTCGCGGCTTTGACGGCAACTCCCTTTCCAAAGGCAAACGACTTGCGCGCACAGTCAACGACACCTTGGAATGGATTGGAAAATATTTTCCCTACCACCACATCCAACCAACGCGGTGCGAACCACTCTAACGGTGAACCGTAGTGGGGTAATTACTTTTACGAACATATCGTAGTTTTTCAACCATCCGGATTTGCACAATTGATCGCACAGACAATTAATAATTAACATAACAAAGCATTTTAAATTAGTCCCCCAATGCCATTCGTTCACTCGAATGGCGTGTAAAGAAAGTTCCTATATGTACCGGTTCAATTATCCTCTCAAATTTATCTAGCGAGGATACGACATGTTAGGCTTACGATTGTACGACAGCCGACCACTATTTAGTATAATGTTAATAGATATTTATATTCATACACGCTTTAAGAATCTTTTTAAGTGTATCCTGCCAAATTAGGATCTAAGTTTTCACGTATACAACAACGTTGTAATTTAAGGATTTAAAAAGTCAGGTTTTCCTGATCTTATTCCACAAAAATGTCTAAAAATTTCAATGAGCTCCGCATAGAAAATAATGAATACTCACTTATGATAAAACACATATCAAACCATATAAGGAACGATTGTACGATCCAATTGATAACCATTATACTATAATTGTAATAATCCAATTGGTTTATGATTCTTTAATGATTTAAGCTTGAGAATTAAAAATAAATTCTATCATACGTCCAGTCACCTCAGAGAGATAGTATCAATGCGAACAAATCAATTATCAATCAATAAAGACAACAGCAGCCAAGGGAGATAAGGATTATGTGATGATGATAACAATGATAATACTTGCATGGTTACTGAAAGCCGAAAGTTTTCACATAAACCGAGCTTGATGCATGGATGTTTTCGTCACTTTTTTCAATAAAAAATTTGTTTATGAATTTGTGGTATGAAAAATCACTCGTGACAATAAGTAAAGATATTTAAATATATTTAACGATAATTCAATTGTAATACGATCACATCTAATCACGCCACATAAATATCTCTACTTGAAAGTTCAATTAAAATGCATAATTTAAACGCGATTCGAAATGCCTTTTGTCGGTCTTAACTCTACTGTTAATGGTGCCATTTTCAACAACGCCTGGTCGGGGCAAGCCTTCGAAGAAAACTCGCCTCACTCGTGAAAGGCCCACCGCTGATTGAAAGTGGGGTTTGTGCGTAGGCGATCGTTTAATACGCGGTGAAATCATGCATTTGTGGCCATAATCAGCATCAATTGCGCGCGGTAGCTTGTGGCAGAAAAATAAACGCAACCATTTGCACTACCGGCTGGCCCTTCCTTCACATTGTGTGTTGCCGGTTTCTAAATTTAACAACAAAACATAATAAATCAACCCTATGCCATATGCCTGGCAATCCGGGAGAGGGAGAGTAAAATAGTGCAGTGCAGGAGACAATCCGGTACAGACACACACCATCCACCCTGGTGACCGTTGGAAAGGGATTTTCATTTCCTTATGTCAATGTCTAAGCCGCAAAGCGCTATTGCACACCGACCAGGAACAGATAAATAAGGCCAGGCTGAACTGGAAGAAGGGCGCACACGGGCTTTTCGTAATGGCTGGTGGAAAAACTTTCTAAAAACGAAAAACGCCACCGCCTCCACCTTTCCATCGCTCGGTAATCTCTACGTGAGAGTGAGCCGCTTTCACTCTTGTCTTCTCGGCCGCGGCTTTATTTTTCACCAAACTCGCTCAGGCATCGTTGCTTTCACGCACCCTTATCCTTTGGGTGCACCGTTTCCGATAGCTGTCGTGAGAGACCGATTACCGTGCGGGTTGCAAGTTGGCTAGATTTTCACCTGGAACAGAGCGATGAAAATCTGTTAGGAAGGATTACATCACCGATCCCCTGCCCATTTTACCTTCCCATTTTTTTTTTCATTTAAATGGTCAAAGGACTTGAGCAATATTTGCAATGGAAAATGTTTTTCCACGAAAATGGCATGAAACTTATGGTTCAGTTTCACTTACGGAACGAGTTAGTTGCATTCTCACTCTTCGCTTCATTCTGTTCTGCTGCTCTTTAGGCGTCATGCTGTGACATTTCGACGCGACAAATTGCAAACTATAACTCGGCAAAAATAACTCAACTCGCTTGCTTGCAACCAATTGGCCTGGCCGATCCCGAGAAAAAAAGGGGTCGACCGTGAGGTATTCCACGATCAACGCAACGAACGCAGTTGCAGTTTCTGCGCCCGACTTTCATCTCTTTACAGATAAACGGTTCGAGTGGGGTGTTTCACGACGGTTACTGGAGGGTAAAGCGTGACTCAAGCTGTACAATGTGCTTGGCTTGATCGGAGCTGACTGGGGATAGAATTATTGTGTACCATTCGTTTAATCGCATGTTTTGTTATAATATTACATGGCCCACTTTAAACATTCTTGACGTACTCAGCAAGCATCAAATAAGATTCAGATAGCTTTCGATCCGTTTCCTTCTTTTAAAAGAAAACTACACATTCCAATTCCAAGTTACTCATTCCACCAATACGGGGTGCGATTTATAACAATAGCTCACTTTGATACTCAGAGATCATACGAAATCTGTCAGAGTAAGTAAAATATAGAAGAGAGATTTAAAAAAAATAAAACCGATTTTTTGCTATAGTTATGAACCACACTGTAGCGCTGAAGTCATGAACCACACTGTTTAGCTGAGCACCCCTGTACAAGTACACTGATCATGCCAAATATTTGGTCTGCTTTATTGCTCGCCTGAACCACGCTGCATGTTTGTCACATCGCCAAAAGGGCCACCGCGATGAGGTCGTCACTTCCGCCATTCGGTTCGGTCCCGTACTCTCAAGTCGTGCGGTTGAAATGCAAATGTGAGTGAGTAGGAAGTGGTAAGCAAAACCGAACCGAGCACGATGCGGTCATTTTCTTCAAAACCGCAACCATTTGCTTTCGGGGCGCTGTGTGGTGGCCGTAAATTCCAACCTTCCAACGCGACGAGCACCGAGAGAAACCTCACAAACGCTGAAGCATGGTATCAAACATGGAACAGCAGCAGCAGGAAGATGTATCTATCTTAAACCAACGAAACAAACAAATAAAAATGAAGCAATCGCCCTGCGTGTAAGTATGTCACGCCTCGTTCGCGATACGCGAACGGAGCCACGGACCAGCCCGTCAACTCGTCCGTCGTTCGCCCTTTCCCCAAAACCGGCGTGGGAATATCGGCGACCGGCGGGTGCAGTGCGATCGCAAACCGCGTTGCAACATCTAGCCGCGTTTTCTCCACCGCTGCGCACGCGATAAGTCCACATAATTGTGTGGAAGCTGCGACCGACGGCGAGAAAGTTGGTACACCAGCAGCATCCATCCATCCTGCCTTATTTGTGTGGGACAAATCGATCAACCGGGAAAAGAGAGCCCCAGCGGAGTGGTTGGAGTTGTTGGTGTTGGCTTTTATGAGCCATTTCTCGCCGTCACAGACGGTGGTGTGATTTATTTTACAACCGTTTGAGGCTTCCACACCCCATTAGCTCTTCGTTGTATCGTTTAGCTGGTATCTATCCAAATGTTCTAAAAGCGGCTTAGTACAGTCGTTAAACTGTTTTTTTGCTTTATTTTGTGCAAAGTGAAGTATCAACAAATGTGTGTATTAATACTCAACAATGTTTTGTTAAAGAATTAAAATTCATTTTCGAAGTGAAACGTAATGCAGAACAAAAATAATACTTTGTACTAAAGATGTACTAAAAACATGAGAGCCACTCTGTTGTCTACCTGCTTCTGTAGACATTTGTTGACCCGCTGCGCGTTTTCGATTCTCGATCGATCCACATTCTCACTCCCCTGCCATTCTCACCCTATAACACGGAAACGGTGTTCGCGTTTGTGGCTTACTTTAAAGCCAGCGGTCGACGGTGGCGCAGAGGGTGCGCGCTCGCAGAAAAAGTAAACCAGAACGCAGCCTCACGCCGACGAGTAAATGAAACGGAACGGCCGATTACACTTCACGCCACGGCACCGCTTCGCCTTGGCTTGTTCTCTCCTTTTCGCTCCGTCTGCACCGACTGCTAAAAGGTGGAGCAGAAAAAGTGGCTCTGTGCGATCGTGAAACGATCTCGTCTTCTCTAAATAAAATCAATCGCGCATGATGGCGAAAGGGGCGCGCGCGCGCACATGTTGACGATCCGCCGTGCTCGAGGGTGACGAGAAGAGGGGTGGGAGGGGGGGACGATCGAGAGATCGCTAATCTGCAACAATCACGGGTCTTGCGGGTCACGATTTGAAAGTAACACCCCGGCGACCGACCGGAGAAAGAGCAAAGGTGTGCGAAGTGTGCCATGGAATGATTGAGCAATTGAGCCAACGACACAATAGGAAAGTCAAATTTTATGTATTTTTTTCTCTTTCCTCGTTGTCTGTGTCTTCTTGTTCGCGTCTGTTCTAGATTTTTTTTATTGAGCACTGTGGTCGTAAGTGTGTCAGAATGTATTTAGCGAATTTACGTACAATGTGTACTAATCTTGAAAACATCCTAGGATCCTTCAAGATAAAAAATCATAAATAATGAATTACATACCTTAATCATTACGTATAATAGAAAAAAATCCTAGGATCCTTCAAGATAAAAAAGCATAAATAATGAATTACATATCTTAATCATTACGTATAATAGAAAAAAATAACAAAAACTAGCCCTTTTAAATAAAATCTGCTAAAAAACTTTCAAATGTTTGCTTTCAAAGCATAATTTTAAAGGTAGAATTTGTATTGTTTTAGTATTCAATAACCACAGAGATTAAACTATGGATCAATTTCAATTCAGACTGCAACTAACCGAATATTCAAAGTGTGCATAAAGAAATTTATAAAAAACTGATAGTATGTACATAATAAATTAATTAATATTGCTGTTTTTCTATTTTGTTGTTTTATTTTTTATCTATTTTAGCAGAAATGTATACGTACCCAATGAGATAGACAATTAGTTAATGTAATGTAGACTCCTCATGTAATGCGTTCTAGTATGTTCCCATTAAACAAGCAAAAGTGTAAAGCTCAATATACGATAACAGGTCAACTGGCGAACATGGTCAGCTTCCGCTGCTTAACCAAGCAATTCGGTTCGGTCCCAAAAACGGAGATGCAACCGAATTTTACTTAACGCGCGACATCATTTATTCATTATCGTTCATTAGCAACGATGCAAAGATGTCGTGTGTATGTGTGTTTGCTGACCTCTTCGATGTGGTGTATTTTTTCACTCTTCCACTGGTAAGCTTTAATCAATTCTTTCCCCCCCCCCCCCCCCCTCTCCTTTCCTGAGCGTAGGGTGAAATCCCACATGTCGCCATATCGGCGTATGGGAAAAGGAAGAATCGAGTTCACTTGCCGTCCCATATATGCATCCGCGGATCAAACGAAACGAATGTGTTTGTGTGTGTGCGTGTGCGTGTGTGAAGTGACGCCTCGAGTTAAGCACAAGCAGCAACGATAGACAAGCAAGAAACAATCTTCCTCTCGCACACAGAGACGCAAGGCCCCCCGAACGTGCAAACGATGCCCGGGCCAAAAGACGTTTGTTTTATCACTTCTATTAACGAAACTAGATCACCTACATAAACGGCAACGAGCCTGCGTCAACGGGAGCAGCGCGATAAATGGAAGCAGGCGAGGGGGAGCAGAAATGCACCCACCCAGCCCACCACCACCCTTCGCCCATGCGGTGAATGGGTTTTGATCGGTCGGTCATGAAAGTGGTCCACCGGATTCGTGTATGATGCTGCTGTTTGCCTGCAACAAACCACAAACACCGGCGGCTTATACGATCGGTGTAGCTGTGCAGGAAAGCGAAATAAATGTGTGCTATTTTATTATCACACTCGCTTGCACGCGCGACAGGGAGAAACCTTGGGCGCCGCTGGGAAAAATGGCGTGAAAAATAAAATCCCCTTTTTCGCCAGCATTCTTCTTCTCTTATTTTTTTTTCTCTCTCACGAATGATCCGCGCACGGTGTGTGATGATCGTGGGGAGTTTTTTTTTGTTGTTGTCATGTGGAAGATTGCGCACCCAACGCATTCACACATGTCGCGCACCCATATTATGGCGTCGATGGTGCACGGACGAAATCAATTGATAGCGTCCTCCACATCGAGCAAACGGCGGCTGAAATGAGGTTAGCCGAATTTCCCGAAGGTCGACCGTGTGACGCGCCGCGTGTAAGAAGATTCGATAGTACTTCTTGGCTAGAGGGTAGCCGGCCTGAACTTGGTCATCATCGCGTGGCTGCAGCTGTGAGAAAATAGGTCGCGTCCGTTGTTTTTGGGGATGACGGTAGGCTAATAAAACGGTTAGGAGATTTATTTCGCCCGCCGATCGTGTCCATGTGGTTTTTTTTTCTTTCTTGCGGTTGGGTTTAATATTTTATGTTCCGCTAAGCATCTCTAAGCTGTGCTCCATCGCTCAAGTTTTACTTTCTCGCCGATGTTCTCTCTCCCTTTACTCGATGATGAAATATGGGTCAATGATTTAGTTCAAGAGTGTAGTTTTTTATTCTTTAATCCCGACTTCTGTCGACGATCGTCGTTTAAATTGTCCTCAAACCTTTGCCCTCAGCACTCTCTTTTATGGTATGTTTTAGCAAAAATGTGTAATGTTTTAGCAAAAATATTTCTGAATCCAATACCTATGATTAATCTTCCTAAGATCGTCTCTTTAAAGTTCACGATCTAAATAAAACGACAAACAAAAAAACAATCTCAATAAACACAGTAAAATATGTTTTCAGTATCATTGCGTCAAGTACCTTTGCCTTCTTAAAAATATCTATATCCATTTATTGGTTTATTTCCTTGACTAGTGTGAATATCTAATTTCAAAGAACCCACCGACTTCACAATTACTTTCACTTACTAATGCCAAACGAGTAGCAGCAGCAGAAATATGACTCTTATCGAATGTAACAACCGCTTTCGCTTTTAGTGCAATTATTAGCCGATTATCGATTACCACCAACCGGATCTCTCGCACGGATTCGAGTAATGAACGTTCCAATTTGATCGCCGATCGATACTTTCATTCCATCGTTCGCCACTCTCTATTTATTGATAAGCGTTTTCGCCCTCGCGATTTCATCTATCGTTCATTCACTTTTTACCGATGGGCGAAGAAAATTATTAATTACCATTCGGAACTGGTAAAATTTCCTGCAAACGCACCGTTGGATGGGCAGCTGGTTGTTGCTTTGTTATGTTTTTCGCATTGTTTATGTTCGATTCGACAAGAATGAGCGTCGAAAAACAATTGAACAAGATAAAAAATTGTGATTTGTTTCTGTTAGTGATATAACACTTCCTGTCATAAGCAATAATTCTTACATTTTTTTCTCTTTTCTCTTGCAGGTAAGAACATCAAGACATAGGTTGAGTCAATTTCCGTAGATGAAAGCGTTGAACACATTATTAATTTTTGAGTAAGTTACTCTAACATTTGCAGGCTATTTGCCAAATGATGTCCCACATGATCAGCTTTCTGATCGCGAAAGATTACTGAGCTCGAATCAGGAAAATTATTAACGTTGAAACACATTTCAATCATGAGAGATTATGAAAGCATCAATTTCATCTCTAAATAATAGCCACCGGATCAGCAGTTCTCGAACATTTTGAAGATCCGTTCTAGGAAACCACCGGCAGCAGCGTTACAAGATTATAACCCGTTCCCGGTTGTTTCTTTTCCTCCGGAGCAATGTATTCCAACGCCGGTACGGCTTGGGCACGAGGAAACCACTTCCCAGAAGTCATGCCACTGGCAGCGTACGGTGTTCTGGATGAAATGAAACACATTTTATGTTTGATTTCATCGTAAAGCGCTTCTGCGCTCCGTTCCGGTGTCGGTACGAACCGTGCGCAGGTATTCGGCAACCGGGGCAGGGAAATTTTTACTACCGTACCCCGTTTCTCCTTCACCGGTGTCCGTGTATCCTTCGTGTATGCGCAGCCCAAGCCAAACGGCCCTGAAAAATGGCATCCAGAAGATGATGCACTTTTGGCAGTGTGTGTCCCCGGGCCATAGAACTTTGGCCGGCGGGTGCACAGTCGGCACAGTAGAGATAATTTTGTGGTTTGCTTATTTGGACGTCCTTTTTTCTATTTCTTTCTCTCGTTCTTTATTGATGCCCACGGTGTGTTGACTCTCTGTTGGCCTCAACAAAATCAGCAAGAGCCGGTCATTTGGCTAATGGGTTTTTCGTCGTCCCAACGCAGACCAACACCCACCACGGGGTCTCCGGAAGGGAGCACACCTCCTCCATACTCCTGCCAACACCTGCCCCCGTGGCAATTACACATTCCAACTCACCGACGGGTGGAAGCGTTCTGGCAAGCATATATTCGCTTCCATTTCTCTATCTCCTCTGCCCACGTTTTCGTGTACCGGGGGTTCAAGGTTGGGTTTGGCTTCGAATGGTTTGCCGTGGAACAACACACACACACACACATCGTCGAACGCCGATTGAAAACGATCCCGGAGCGCTCTTGGGTAGAGAAATCTTCAAGGCACACATGGAACAACATCGTAAAAGGTGTCCCGAAACGAAGCGTAACCAAACTGTCATCGTCCCAGCAGACCAGACCTCCCGCGTTACAACGATAGAGATAGAACGCCGCGCGCTGGGAGTCGGGAGTCTAGAGCGAGTGGGTGAACCTTCTTCACTCCGCTAGAATTCGATTCATGTCACTGTTTCCTCGATCCTCCTCGGGTGTTTTGTACGCGTTGCATCTGCCGGGATCATTTTCTCTGCCACGCACAGCGGGAAAGATGAAACAATTAGCCGGACACATAGATGGGACGTCAAATGCAGTTGCATAATAGTTTGGGTAAAAATCGAAGTATCTTAAAATTTTATGATGGACACATTTATGTAAGCAAGAACACTAATCATATTATTGCATCGTTAAGTATGGCACAAAACACAATTTAAAAAAAATTTTTTTATTCAAAACCATGTTCATTATATCGCTTTGAGATACACTCTACGCGTGTAGGCCATACCACCCCGAAGGCATATTCCTTCGAAGCCGGGTTTATGCTCGCAACCGTGACGTACGGGTTGCAACCGCCCGGCCCGTTGCTATACATTGAAGACGAGCGATAGAGACGGCAATACTATCACCCGGGCCTGAACATGTGTGATCGCCACCGTGAAGCAGCCGTCACAAGCGTATTGAATGTGCGTGTCGATCGCCCGCACGCCGTGTGTGGCAGCATCCTGGGCGATCATCCATTCTGGGTCTTGAAAACCGAGAGCGCGATCAGTTCGAAAGGGGCATCCGAAGGGAATCTTTTACACACCGCTTTAGCTACGCGGCGAACTATGCACGCTGGTCGCATGGTTAAAATTATTCGAAATAATTATTTTTAACAATTTTTTTTTATTATTTTAATACCACATTACCACTTGTTTTGGTTCCATTCTAACGTCGCAAGGATGAGAATATTTTAATATTTTTTTTCGAACCTGGCGCAACAAAGCATCCATAGCCTACTTCCCCAGACCATCAAAATGCAACTAAATCTGTCATATTCATTGTTCGAGGCCATTTTTCTTCCCGTGCTTCCTCACCAATTCGTCATACTGTTTCCTTCGCATGCAAACCACCTTCTTCTCGCTCTGACATCAGACGCTGTCGCTGGATGCATTTTCCTTGCCCTGCATTGTTACGGATACGGCCGAACTGATCCTGCGATCCTTCGGTGCGGTCCTCGAACCATCTGCACCCCCGTTCGCAGTCGCGTCGTAACGTCTCGGGGTAAAGAATAGCTGCAGTCCGAGGGTGCTGCGTGCTCTCTTCCGTGTGTGGTGTGGCGAGTTTGATGGATTCATCATTAAAACAAAAAAAACGCATACGATTTCGATTTTTGAAGCATCCTTTCAGTAGTGTGTAGTTTGTTGCGGTGTTAAAATTTGTGTCCCTGTGTTAACAGAAACGACGAGGCACGTACACGACGCTACACCATATCTTGCATATTCGCCGGTGCATCCAGCGGTGAGAAAGCGCTCGTTACAGTTCTTTTATGTGTGACTGTTTGCGACACCTGAAAGTGTCTACCCTACGGAGGGCACGGGACCCCAAACGCTTGTGTACATTTACTACGTGACCATAATTTGGAGGAAGCTACCAAGTTCTCTTTTACTCGTTGTTAGTAAAAAGTAGTCTTTTTCCCCTAAAAAAAGTGTCCCCTCGCCCTCGCCGTGGGCTGTAGGTTTGTACATGAGTAGAAATTTCGGCCAAGCCAAGGAAATGGCATTCACATGCCATACTCGCCCAGTCCGTACTGCGCCGGGTGCTGCTGAAAAACAGTGAAAAGTGAAAAGATTTATAGCAACCAAAAGGGAGGGGAGTGGGGGGGAGGGAGCGCAGAAGTGTGTGTAAACAGCATTTTGGGCTGGCAAAAAAGAAACCGTCAACACAACAGTACGTGCGCGGCAACGGCAAGGATCCGATTTCATCAAAACACTCGCTCGCTTCGTGTTGTAGCTGTGCTCCAAGGTGTGCGACAGTGATGGCCGACGTGCAGGCAATGGATTTTTTGTTGGTACATCCGTTCAGGTAAATTTACTTTAAGTCTTTAGGACACTCGTTTTAATGCACCGGTAAGGGCAGCTATTTGACATTTATTTAAGAGAAATAAATAAGCTGTTTTGTACAAGTTAGTTACTTCAAACGTGCGATCAAGTAACTCCCGACATTAGGTGTTTGACTACTAGAGGTAGTAAAGAAAATAAACGTGTCCAACACAAATGTTTTGCCGACATTTGTCACATAAACTGCCAAGGTCCGCCTAGGATCCTGGGTCCTTCGAAGAAACAATAAAAAACCGGGATGATCCTCATCCGCTTGGGAATTTCATTTCTCCGACTACAAAGCATACAATACAAAGCGCACCGGGCCGGTTGCTGCGAAGGATTCTAATCCATTTTCAATGGTTTCGATTATTATATATTTTTGTGTGTTTCTGTGTGTAGGTGCTGGTAATGTGATTCTTCCTGTGTACCGCTCGTCCTTTCGCATTCAGTAGCGCTCACGGTAGCGCATACAGGCAGCCACCATAACAGGATAAAGCTTCTGGTTCAAAAGAAAAGAAATGTTTCCCTTCTCCCGGAGAGAAGCGTGCTACCGGGCACACCCAAAGTTGTTGGTCGCTTTTGCGAACCCGCGAGGATTATGGTGTCCTGTGCTGAGCGACTGTAGTTTTGCTCTCCCTGCAGGAGAAGGATGGCAGGATAGGATATGTTTGGCACGCTGCACTGAGCTGTCGTTCCCTAAGGTACCCGGAGAATTTAATCCGTCTCACGTTGCGACTGGTCCCGCACGGAATTGGGATGTGAATCTGATGAGGTCCCGCAGCCCCGGGGTCAGTTTTATGCAGTTTGTTCAACGAGTCCACGTGTTTGAGTAGTGGCGAGAAGGCCAGGTGTGGGCAGATGGTTTTGAGTTTTTTTTTTCGGTCGGGTCGGGGTTAGGTTTATGGTTTACAGGACTATGGAGTGATAGTTTGATTAGAACTCTTGCTGCATTTTATTACAACGTAGCACATTAAATTGAATAAAATTTTATTTGAATGAATTTTGTCTTAAGGTAGACATTTGTTCTCCAGTCGTCCTAAAATCGATTCGTTTTACTCCTCATTCCAACCCTTGCATACCATATTTACCATCACCTTGGCTTCTCACATTTGCTGTTAGAACAAACATTTCGGCTTGGTTATGCGTTTCAAAAACGAGTCCTTTCATAGGGCAGTTTACAGTCGTTCGACAATTGAAAAAACAATTTTATCCTTTTCAAATTCTTTTACGGTGTCGGAGAAAGAGAAACGCCTGCTATGACGCCCGAACCCTAACGAAACCTATAACCGCTATTTACGCTTGTCCCCTGCACCATAATGATGTTTCCCTGCTTTGACCCAACATTCACACCGGCGTACGGTTGATAGCTGATGGAAACGGTACGGTATCTACCCCTTTTCGCTCGAAGTACGTGTTTGCGTACGTGGTTATGTGTAGGTCTATAAGTTTTATTATATGGGCGATACTGTCGATGGGCGATCGAGGGTGATAAAAGGACATGCTTTGGGGTAGGACATGCCTTCTTCTTGGGAAAAAGCACCCATTTCCCACGCACTCCGTCCGAGGGAGAGCCATTGTTTAGCGCCTGAACAACGCTGCTGAGCAGGAAAGAAAGGGATTGCAATGGAGGCTCACTTTAGCTCTTGCAATACACAGATAGCATAAACTCGCACCGCGTCATCGTGAAACGGTGAAGCCACTTGCGTTTGTGTTCCCCAGCCCGATTTTGACTTCACGTTCTTTGGCAGTTGGTTCGAATATACACAAACCGTACCGTAGTCTAGGGGTTAGTTTTTCCCTTCAGCAATGTTTGATTGAAAATCAAAGTTCGCCCTTCAAGTCTGGCCGACTACGTTGTGTCATTAATCCATCCATTGCATCCATCCATGGCACAGAGTGACGGAGCCACTTTTTGTTCCGTATTTTGTGAATGCGTTTTTAGAAGAAGATTAATAGCTATACTAGAGCCTATATGAGGCATACGATGTTCCTTGAATGAAATGAATTCGTGATAACATAACGATCGCGCTTTTCAAAACATTTTAGGTTTCATCTATCCGCAAGGCCGCAAGAACGTCTTAAGTATTTTCCGTGGAACTTAATATCTTCTCACTCTTGCTATTCAACAGCTCGTCACTGGTCGGCAAGGCTCAATTTTGAATACGAAAAAAATGTAGTGCTATGCTGAGCTTCCAAGCATTTTGAATCTATTTCATCTTCTTATGCCTTTTGTGCACACTAGTTTTTGGAACGAGACAAAAAGATGAAGAAGAAACACGTACGTCCCAACATTTGTTTCCACCATTTTGCTCTTTTGTAATAAAACGGTCCGAATTTTTAACATTTGATACATCGAATCAAACCTAAAGATGATGCAAAAAGGAAGAAAGCCGCCAACTTAAAAAAATAAAAGCCATAAACGGTCAGCCAAAATCCTCCAAGCGAACGACGAAATGAAACTGAAAGAAAATTCGCCACCGTCACAAGATATAATCGATGCTACTAGATCGATTTTTTTTCTGTTTTTTCACTGCATCATCTCACTTGGTGCCAGTTCGCAACGAGGAGTCATAGAATCGTGTCCGGATTTGTGCTCTGTTTCGTGCAATCTAGCTGCTTCTGGGCACTGAATTGACATCGTTGGGTGCTTTTAGCTATCTTCTTCTTCTCCTTCTTATTGGCGTAACGACCCAAGTCATGCCTGCCGTTTTACCGGCTTTCTAGACTCTAGCTAGAAAGCATATAGCATATAGCTTTTAGCTATATGCCCTCCATAAAAAAGAACTAGTGATAATAGGGTGATGAATGTATACGAAAATGAAGATATTATATAAAAAAAACTGTTTGAAGAAAAGACTGAATTTTTATTATTTTGATGATCAACCAATGCTTTGAAGTTATAATTGGACCATTAAGTTATTTCCCATTTCTTGCCTGCAACAAATTTTGAAACAGATTCTTAGAAAACTCAATACTGGTCTTACTACCTTAGAATAGATCTACATTATTCACTCTGGAATTTGAACGATTATCTGCTGACACAAAACTAGTCATGTTGACATAAAATAATCTAACCTCTAATATCGCTCTATCGCAGAGATCATCATCATTTTTGAAGACATCGAGTCTTCATCATCTAAAGTACTCTAGGTTATGTCCCGCAAACGAAACAGTTAATATCTAATGGGATCTACGAATTATCATCCTGCCCCACTCTTGTTTGCGGATTAATCAGCCGCACATTGGACAGTCTTGCGTAAGCCTGGTGACGCAGAAGAAGAACACGTTGCGTTATGTGCCGACTTTATTCCGCGTCTTTTTCACAGCCAGCCACACACCCACCCACCCGCCGTCTGCCCTCTTTCAGACGGATTTTCGGGTGCCGTGGCCGTTGTCCTTCGGCCCGTTTGTTGTCCCCTCGACCTCGCCGAGAACCTCGACGCTTGACGCTTCCCCACCGCGCTCCCCCTTACGATTATAAGGAGTCCACCAGGGGTGAGGGTGCGGTGTGTGCGTGTGTGTGTGTGTGTATGTTGTTAGACATGATATTGTTGTCCGCACAACAAGCATCGCCGGCAACAAGCAGCAGCCATGGAAAAATCACCGACCACGAATGGCCATGAGACACACACACGCACCACATTCACGAAAACGTCAGCGCGTCGCTATCTACGCACGCTGGGCAAACATATTAGGCGGCGATGTCGCTTTGCTCCATGGGGTTGGCACGTCTGCCCCGAGCACGAAACACCAAACACAAGCAGATTGAACTCGGAGAGCGCCGCCGAAATGTTGTTTCCACCCGAAGGTCATCTGTTTCGGTGCTAAGGGATGAGGGGTGCCGGGGGTTGAGTGTGTTTGGCGTAGGTGAAGAAGAAGCGACGACGATAGAAGCGACTGCGGGCATAACGGTGTGCGCACGGTAGCCGCGGGGGTGTGTCTTATCAATTGGGAGGATTTTCGCACACGCTCTCATCACAGTGTCTGTGTGTGTGTACTTGTGTTTGTGGAGGGTTTTGGCTTTTTGGCGACGGTGGAAATGTACTAGCACAAATACATACACACAGAAACAGCGGCCTCAACACTCGCTCGTAGTGAGCACTGAGAGAATCGTAGAATATAAATCGTACGTTCCCCTCACCGTTTAGCGGGGGGGTTGGTTCGTGTCCTCCTCCCCCACTAACCATGCGTGTGTGTCTTGCCGTTTGGTCTGGGTCGTTCGCTGCCCTTATCCCCAAGGTTCGTCGTTCGCTGACACGCTCCAACGTCATCGCCATGCCAACCAACCACCAAAGCCAGCCTTCGCGAGTCCACTTGTTAGCCGTGCGTCGTACGTTGCTCTCTTCACTCTCACGTGATTCATGACGTTGCCTTCTTTCTCTCTCTTTCTCGCGCGCGCGCGCACGCACCCGCTCGCTCTCGCGTGTTCTCGCCTCACTTCCGTCCTTCAGCGTATCGGTTCCGTACTCGCTCTCATTCACTCGCTTGAAATGCGCTCGTGTGCTCGCTCTCTTTCACTCCGCGTTCGGAGCATACTTAGAACGTGCTGCCGTTCACACTCGCGCTCGAGTAGTTCACACCGCCGTGTGCACCAGAGTGAGATAGCAAAGCGCTAGCGGTTCATTACTTCTCTCACCTTTTTTTTTGCATGGTAATTTAACAGAATTTATAACATTGACCTCCTCCCCCCGTCCACCGTACCGTGCGTGCACCTGGTGCTCTTTCACGCTCAAATAGAACGTCAAAATCGAACGCTTCTCTGGTTCTTAGTTGACAATCGATATGTTTTTGCACAGGACGTTATGTTGTTGTTCAATCGGGTCGTCACGCTAGTCTCGATGTCAGCAAACAAGAACCAGCCATCCTCGTCATTATCAATCGAAATTATTCCTGCGTCCTTGTGATGCTTTTTTTTTGTTTTTGGAGATCATCGTACGCCTAGCCTTCCACGTTGAGTCACGAGGAGTTTTGGTACTGGTTGTTCTCTTATTTCTCTCCGGTGAGGAGCACTCGTGACACACACTGAAAACCCACTCGCTGCGCGTTGTATTCCATCGTACCAAAACAAACACACTTATCACATGCAAACCGATCAAGTGGTTCCCCAGCCGTGCTGTTGACAGTTTGTTGGAGATCCGTTCGCGTTAGCCGTCGGGAGAGGGCGGGGTTGTGGGGTTGGAAAATATGCGACCCACCATATCGGAAAGTTATTAAAATGTAATTTATGTACGCATACTCGTAGATGGCATACTCGCAGACGGAGGAAGGGCAATCAGAGCGCACTGTTTAATTTAGTGGACCCGTGTATGGTTCCCGCGACAACACCGCTAATGGGATTACGGATAGCTTATGTCTGTATGTCGTAATCCAAGGTCACAGTGTAACGCGTCGCCTTGAGAATAGCGTCACTCGGGTTAAGGACACAGGTGGAGAACCGACAACTGTGTACGCAAGGGATGCGGACAGGTCAATGG
Organism: Anopheles farauti; assembly: GCA_000473445.2. Taxonomy (NCBI): domain Eukaryota; kingdom Metazoa; phylum Arthropoda; class Insecta; order Diptera; family Culicidae; genus Anopheles; species Anopheles farauti. The sequence goes on from KI915040.1 coordinate 26,161,908, forward strand.
CTCGTGACGGCATAATACCCCGGCGGTGCTGTTGATATAAGCAACGTGCTAAAATGATGATTTTGGAAGGTTGAAACCACTGATTTTAATGTTTGCTTTCTTGCCTGCTGGTTTCATTTCAAAATTTGATAGCTCTTACTCGACATTTTTCCACTCATCCCATCCCTTTTTTTTGGGAGTGGTGACTATCGTTCGGCTTCGCATGCTGTTTGTGTGGATTATCGGGTTGGGTTACCAGCGAGCAGAAGAGCAGTCGCAAACTGCAAACATTTTCCTTCGCCGGTGCGCACACACGAATCGAATGCGATAAGAAATAAACTGCCAAAATGCGGTAGAAATAAAATGTGAACGACGAGCGCGCCATGCGAGGAGGAACTTTTTGCCTTCGTCGATTGGCCTGTGGTGATGTGCTCGCTCGTTCTCCTCGAAATCGTATTACACTGCGAACAGAAAACAACAAAACTCAACCCCAGCAGCCAGTTGACGGCAGTTCAACGTGCGCCACGGCATTCGTGTTCAACGAGACGCTGACGACGACGGCGATGACGACGGTGGGGCCACCGCGATGAGATGGCAACACTGCGGAACACCGCCGCGGATCACCGATGAGCCTCGCGTGGCGAGTTCAAGAGCGCACAAATCGCACAGCCAACGAGCGCCGCGACCGTGATGCCCCCACGCGAGGTGAAAAAGGAGGAAGCGTTTTGTCGACACGAGATGAGGTGCGAGATGGCTGTTGGGGACATTTGGTAGAACGAATCGGTGCTGCTGTTGCATGCTGTTACTCTTCGTTCATGTATAATGATGATAACAGAACCTGCTTTAACCCCTCGAACTAGATGCGTGCGAGAGGTTTTTTTTTCGTATTCAATGGTAATTTTGTTTCTATATCATAGTTGGCTAAAGGAATAAGCGAAAGGAAAAATAAGGCTTGAAGAATTACAAAGTTGAATAACGAACGGAAAGAGCATTACAAATGGCAACGAGATATCATCTCCCGCAAGAGTTTAGGCTTTGGCTTAATCATTGGATATTTTACTTAGTCATATCACTTCACGGGAGCTTGTGATGTTCAACGTTTTCTTCGGCACTGCAATTGTTATTCATATGAACCAATTTTTTATATTTTTGTACCGCAAGTGAGGGACTACTACGTGAATAGTAGTAGTAGTAGTAGTAGTAGTAGTAGTAAAACGAGGACTTTTTACAAAAGTAAAAGAACAGTACGCAACCACTTTTTTTCACACAGATTCTCGCTCTCATCGATTCCGCAAGGGTTTCTCTTTTTGCATCTCTTTCCCACAGTAAGTTTCACTATGCCTCGCCTAACGCAGTGCACAGTCTTGCATCTCGTTTTGGCGAGAGACCTCGCTCAATTTGGTCGCTCTCCCGGTGGCGCTGTAGAGGCTCGATGTTCCATCTGTCAGACCTGACGTTTGCTGTTGTTGTTGTTCTTCATCAGAAACAACAAAACGTTCGAAGGGAGAGGTCACGCTGTTGCGCTGTTGGAGTTGGTTGAAAATTGTTCAAAAAAGTGTGTATTAGATTTCGGAGGAGTTAAATAATACGTTTTCTGGATCCGAATATACCCTTGGAATAAAGGATGTGAACCTGTTACGAGTGATCGCCATTTCGAAAATTTTAAAGTTCGATCTTTGTGCTTTAGAAACGAAACTTTACAATTTTACTACATCGACGGTTGGTTTTGATTGTCCCTTCGGACAGTTTCGTGCCGATTCGCCGCCATTCTTACCTCAATCTCGTGTTTAAAATCGAAAAGCGGCTGACAGTTTGTGTGTGTGTACGTGTACTTGCAAATAAGTTCAGTCCGATCTTACGGTGTGCACTGTAACGATTAACAATAATCAGTTCTTGCACTTGATGGAAAACAAAAATATGAGAAGTGTGCTGTATTTTGTTTGTGTGTGTGTGTGTGTGCGAGGGTGCGTGCTACGTATGCTCTTAAGTGTGTTTTCGAGACATCCAGAGTTGCTTTGTTAGATGATCCAGTTAAAAAGAATCTATTCTGGTGTGCCATGACAGGCAGCAATGTATTGGCATTGGCCCCGTCTATCATCCATTTGCCCGTTGTAGTCAGTCAATAAGAACGAACGATTCAAACATCGTTACAATGGTCGAAGAAACCATTTTGTGTTACATCCCATCGTCCGAGGGGAGTGTGTTTATATAAAAAAGGATACTTGTGTTGTTTCCTTCTCTCTGTGGGTGCGAGTGTGTGAGTGCGTGAACTGCCGTCACAGAACGACAGGCAGGAGAGAGTAGAATTATGGTGCAAATTTCGGTGCTCTCCCTTTTATATTTTAAGGACTCAGCGGTGGTTGTTCCCTTGTATTTTTCGCTGCTTTTCTCGTAATTTGCACACACCCGTACAGTTTTCTTCCCCTCATTTGCGCTGGCTGTGTGCGCGGAGCGATGATGACGTTTACGTGCGCTCTCACTCGCACATAACCGAGGCACGCGCGTGTGCAGTGACCAGAGAGATAGAGAGAGTGAGAGAGAATGCAGCACGTTGTCATCCTCTCGCTCATTCGCTCTCTCATTGCCGTAAACGAAACGTCAGTCAGGTATAGCGAAGGGAAAGGGGGCTGTGAAACGGTGAGCTTTTGTGTGAGAGCGAGCAGTTTGCTAAATTCCATACAAATTAGTTGAACCTTGAAAAGTGCTCCGCCAGGCAACTGATGATGTGTGCGATTGTGTGTGTGTGTGTTTTACATGTCCATCAACGGGGGGAAAATGTATTATCATTACAATTGTGGTACACGCGATAGCTAAATTATGAGAAAGTGAGATAGCGCATTGCTAACTTTCTTTTCTTTCCTTATTTGATTGTCGGATTTCTCGATCGGAAAGAACTTAGCGTAGAGTTCACGATGCACCTTAGTATCGACTTGCTGTGGTGAGGTTCGACTTGTTTTTTCATGCAGTATCCATATTTCTCCGATACATAATCGTGAAGACGAGTTCTTTTTCCACCTAGAAGAATGTTGTGTGTATATTAGTGTGTGTGAAAAAGGTCAGAGAATGACAGATGATGAGTCCATGAGAAGAAAAGAGAACGCGAGTGAGTGAGGGGATGTGTATGGCGAAAGCACATTAAATTTTTTATCTGCGCGAACGTCATCAATATCGCTCACAGGTCACACCGGAAAGCCAAGGACGAAAGGATGTGAGTGAGAAACGTGCCACTTTGTTTGAGTGTGTTTAAACGAGCCAGATTGACGAGGGCGAAACCAATGTGAATTCAACACCTTGGCAAGAACGTGAAGAATGCCCCACACATCTTCAGCGTAAATGTGTGCACCGTTTCCTAGGATTACGCCTGTATCCTAGATCTTACGTGTGAATGTGTGTATGAGCAATGTGTGCTAGTGTGCGTCGTAGCTACAAAGGTGGCAAACAAAGCAGACCGTTTATGTCTATAGCTTCGAAAATGGTACTGTGGCGCTGGTAATGTCATTCGAACGAAACTGAAAGAATAACGCAAACCAGCCACCATCTCAACGATTTGAACTCGGCGCAAACAGAAGCTGTGCGGGGAAAGAACAAGTTCAGACTGGGATTTGTCCACAATGGTGCATCTGTGGTCATCGGGGAGTGTGTATGTGCTACACTGGGGTGTTATTCAGTCGAAACAGGCAGATGCGATAAAGTTCTACTGTTAAGCTGTCAATCGCCTGATGATGTGTGCATGTACGCGTGTGGAACAACACGTTGCTGGAACCCGAAAACCTGATCCATTGTGTTCTTCTGCTACCTATGGGCATGAGTTTCCAACGGTGTTCTAACGTGTGCATCTAGCGTTATGCTCTGTGTCATGTGTGCCTATAATCGAATGTTATTTTTATTGCTCCATTTTAGCTCTCGTAAAACAATAATTAGTCATTAGTGTATCGGTAGGAAGGTGTAGTGACAAGTGGTGGGCGGTCGTGAAGTGATTCAAAAGTTTAGTTCAACAGTAATCTCCAACAGGCGTGCACAGTAGTACAGTGGTGGTAGTGATCTCATCATTTGGTACTCCGCTGGTCTTTCCGTAGCGTGATCCAATTTATCTTCCGTTTACCAATTGTTCCTTGCTTTCGGGTTGTGGAGTCAAACACACTCGCCTCTCACCCCGAGCAGTTGGGGGGAGATCTCTCAAACCCCAGCGGCTTTAGTGCATATTACATTCTGTGCGAAGGGAAATTTCACATGTCGGGTTCGATTCCGGTTCCGGTGGTGTTGCTTGCGTCGCTGGTCAGATGACTTCCGAGGAGACGAACTGGCTTAGCTATTACACTGTGAGGTACCTGTCGCCCAATGACCATTGTTTCAGCTAAAATTTGCTTAACTATCATCTTCTAGCGATAATGAAGTTACAGGTCGTCGAATCGGATGTAATGTTTCTCACGCTTCGCCCAATTTTTCCTCTCTACTTCCAGGTTGCCGGTAGTTAGTGACTGTCCGGCAGGTCAAACTGCTAGAGTTACATCGAACCTGCACTCGTCCAGTAGCACCATGGCAAACAGCAGGGTGCCCTCGCCCCCGCTGCCGGAAGTCAACACACCGGTGGCGGAAAACTGGTGTTACACACAGGTCAGTTCCTTTTTTTTCTTTTTTATATCGCGCCTGATCTAAAAAAATAGCTATCCAAAACACATCCCAGTGCAATACGAGACGAAAAGTTTTTATACCCATTTTTTTTGAGGACGCTCCAAGTCTCCACCTGTCTACTACCGGACGGTGACCTTCCTTATCGAGCTGACGAGCACGTACATAAATTTAGCTTTTTGTCGGCCCGTTTGCTCTGCCCCCGTGCGTTTTGGCCTTCCCCATTTCCACGCACATTTGACTACGGTGCTGCTGCAACAACCTTCTCAAGCAGAACGTTCAACTGCGCTCGCTCTCGCGGTATGGCGGAAGGACCCTGAAAACGCATTATACACATACCAGGCAGGCAGCGCGCCACGCTCGCCGTTCTTGTCTGCTGGCACAAGAGAAGGCACAAAACAGGCGGAAGCTAATGGCAGGAATCCTGGTGAAGCGTCGTCGGTACTTCGCCGGACTGATTGAAATAATTATCTTTATGTGCCCCTCTTTTTATCCTTCTTTCATCATGCTTTGCCTTCGTTCGCTGCTGGTTTGTCTTACTTGATTGTTTTGATTAAGAAATTAAATTCGATGAAAGATGTGTTTCGCCACATAAAAGTGGTATTGAGAAAATTATTAACGATCCCCACAGAGCGATCATGTTGTGCATTTTTACTCCATTTAGTGTGTGTCGTTTTGTTCAATTACATACACACAGCGCTCTATTTGTGAGTATATCCGTGCGTTGTGTATGCTCCCTTACCATGAGCCAATGACCCCAACGCAGACGATAAGTGATGACAAGCAAGGCAGCAGAGCATTTATGTGCGTTTCATGGTGACAAAGACAGAAAGAGAGAGAGAGAGAGAGAGAGAGGGAACGTGCGAGCATAAATTATGTGCGTGCACACTGCTCCATACCACCATCATCCCATCGTTTTTATTTGTTCATTTTAAGGCCTCCAGTGGACGCACATCATATGTGCACATCAAGTCCGTAATGGATAATGGCAGGTAATGCTTTCTGTATGTGTGTGTGTGTAGCTGGGTGTCCTCCCCGGAAGTTGGTTTGTTTTATGCTGCGCACCCACTAAAGACTTCCTTTTGTGTCGTGCGAAGGGTTCAATCAAAGCGAAACGGTTGACTTTTCAATCTGAATTTTTCGATTTCACTGTGCGAGTAAAGCAGCGTGTGGGAAAAGAGAGTGAGCGAGATATAGCCCCTACGACATGACCAGCGACTGAGAACGTGTGATGTATTGTTTCGCTAACAGCCGGTTAATAGAGACCAGGAACGCAGGAACGTCAAGTGAAAGGTGGCGTATTCGTCGCTCTTGCGCTGTGTGTGTATGTGTGTGGTTTTTAATGGTCGATTGTTTTTTTCTTTACCACATGGGAAAACATAACATTGTGTCCGTCTGTGGGATGATTTGTGCCGCAATTGGTGTGGTGGAAAAGAGAGAAAGTAGAGATTGCGGAAGATATGATCAGACACTAGTCTGTCTGCTTGAAATTTCTCTCCTCTCTGTGTGAGGTTCTATTTGTAAATCGAGATTTATATGCATCTCTCGGTGTGGTAATATGTTTCCTTTTTGATCTCGGTTTGGGTATTTCCCGTCAACCACCTCCCCAAGAACGCGTGCCTAGGTTTTTCTGTCACCTCGATACTCAGAGATGCGTTCTCTTCCCTTATGGCATCTGTTCCCTCTGTTGGGGTCATTTGGTTGAGTTTCCTACTTTAAATTCCATTTTATTCCCCCTATCGTCAGCGCGTTCTGTTATAGGTGCCGGGGACCTCTCCTCGCTATCGTATGGAGGCCACTTCTTTTTTTCCCTACCAGATCGGTCGGGATCATCCATTGATTTCACTTTGTGGCTGATGACCGTGCAATGAGCTCAGAGAAGGCGACAGAGAGGGACCATGAGGCTGTGCATTTTCCCCCTTTTCGCCGGATTTATAGAGCGCGTTCCTAGCGCGCGGTCGCCCTTCAACTGGCCGACTAACTATAGAAAACCACCATCGAGAGGGGCAGGAGCGCTTCTGTCCCTGGGTGTTCGCGTTCTATGTTTCCTCTTTTACGATCGTCGGGTTGATCGAGCGTGCATGTCTGTGTGTGAGGGAGAGAGAGAGAGAGAGTGAGAGCATAGTGAAGTCGTCGACTCCTGCAGCCCTTACTCAAGGTAATTCGTTGAACTATTCTGTTCCCGGTCGGGCGAGTTGGCGGAGGCCTATGAAACGCCACGCCACAGCAGCGCATGCATGCTCGTTTTGCTTCAGATTCCCATGTGAATGATCTCCGACCCGTCTCCCGCATAGAAGTCAGAGAATCGATCTTTTCCAATGGTAGTTTTGAAATAGTGTTCCCAGAAAACTTTTTGGTTAGCTTTGGAAAGGAAACCGTACGTTCACTGTTTGGGATTTATGATTCCAAACTTTTATATTCTACTCTCTGTTGCGACTACCACCGACGGTTGGAATGAATACACCGCCCAGAAAGAGCCCCAGACCTACAAGACCCTAAATTTGGGCGACCAATAAAATTTGATGGAGACCTGCAAAAGGTGAATGATATTGATTGGATTGCGATGAGCGAACATAAAATTTGCTTCTTCCATCATCAACCACACTGTGTCCGACACAGCAGCATATACGCTTAAAAAACAACCACCGTCTCAGTCGTGAAGACGAACGCTATTTTGTCTCTCTTTGGTCTGTTTTATTATCTCGCATTTTTTTTAATTTTATGTCCTTTCGTTGGTTTCGTTTTTTTTTGCACATATAAACCGTTCAGCAGCAACAGCCGCGAAAAACACGAGAAGGCGGAAACTATTACATATTGTCACAAAAAGAAAGCGTTTTGTTAAAATCAATTTCTTGGTAAATCTTGTCCGAGTTATCATCTGCCGCGACGGGCCGTGCTCTGCTATAAACGGCGATTATTTTCATACGATGGTTGAGCGCACCCAACATTAAGATAATGATGCTCTGTTGCTCGCATGCGTTAGTAATCTTAATTATTGCTATAAAAAAACGCCTCCGAGAAGCGCTAAGGATGTGTTTGCTCGCTTGTGAAGCTTTCAACGTTTCCGAAGCATTATTTACGTGCCAAGCGAGAGAAAGAGCCAGCGGTGCGGTGAATGCAAAGGAAAAGTCGATAGAGAATGTAAGAACGATAATTGTGTTCACGCGGCGGTTATCTTGCGCCTGGAGTAGATCATTGGTGGTGTGTGGTGGAGCATCAGAAAAAGTGTGTGTGTGTGTGTGGGACTGCTGGAACTTGCTGCTGCTGCTGGCCGTGGAGTTTCGGAGTGGCTGCGGAACCGGTAGAAGGTTAATAAAACCAGGGTGAGAGAGAGAGAGCAAAAGAACCATCAAACGCCCGGGCTCTCCGGTGGCGGCGTTCATGACGAGCGAACTCGCAGGAGGAACATCGGGTCGTCACTTTCAAGGCCGAGAGGTTCTTGAACCAACCCCGTCCTGCTCCATGGCCACAGGTCCCATGACTTGACGCGAGAGTGCCGGCAGGTTGGTTCGCGCGCGCACCAACCGCGGACCTTCTTCTTCGGCTGTCTCCTCGTGGGTTCTTCTGGGAGCCAGCCGTTGCCACTTTGGATCCTGTTTGCAGCTTTTATAGCTTCCCGGGCCCGGGCTCCAGCGCAATTGGAAACAGAGAACCCTCACCAGCAACCGATGCACCGGTCATTTATAGAAAAAAACACATTTAGAAGAATTTGCAACCGTTCTTATCCCCGAACGGAGCGGAGCAAGAATTTACCATTCTTTAAATTCTGCTTTTTTCGCATCAAAACGAGGGAGAGACCAATCGCACATCTCATCCATCTTCCTCTTCTGCACCGTGTGATTGATTAGCGATTGGACGATAATACGGGCTTCGGTCGGGTTTCGCGGGTACAGCTGTGGCCAAAATTTGACCTTCATTAAATAACGATTAGCGACCCGGGGGTTGTTCGTTTCGACCGGTCGCATTATAGAGCTAGATTGAAATTGATGCCGGAAGGTAGAGTATCTCAACTCTCACGGGGATGCTTATCAGCGTTAACAGCCGGTGTGTGCAGCTTTTTATTTGTTTCGTTGGAAGTAGATAAGATTTTGTGGCGACAAAAACTTGAAATTCGCCAGCCTCGCGTCGGTTGCGTTGCAAATCATTTTCGTCACCTCCACGAGGAGGAAGCATTTTCTCAAGTACTCCGCTTCTGGAGGTTACGGGCGCCCGTCGCTTCTGGTGGTGGGGTTGCTACCCTTGAGAGCCCTCCTCGTGCGGAAAACGGCTTCGTCTCGCGTCCGCAGACAAAGGACGCGAGCGCGCGTTTTCGATTTCCAATCGAATCATATATTTGTCCTTTCAGTATCCTTGTCTCGGTGGTCGCTTCGTTCGGTATTAAGCGTGCGATTTTTGAAATGGACGTCTTTTTTCCCGCTCTTTGACCCTGTGCTGCAAGCACCCGTGGTGTCTAAGCTGTCTCTTTCTGCGCTGTGTGAGTGTGAAGGTGACCAATTCGACAAGACGGCGACGATGACCTGACCGGTATAGTTTCCGTTCTTTTTAAATGGTTATTTTCTTCATTTCATTATTTGCTGCTTCGTTATGGGGGAGCGGGTGCCAACGGTAGCGGAGGCTAATGTTGGTGCCATTTGAGCACAATGTTCGTGAACTGTGTGGAAATGCGAAGGTTTTGCAATGAAATCTAATGTGATTCAACGTGGGGTGGGTGCCCTTAGATTTCGGTTCCGTCGTGTCGTGTTGGTAGATAAGACTTTTCCGACCGCAGACGATGAAGCCATAAGTAAGAACTAATTCGTAAACGAATTTCTCAAATCTTTGAAGGTTGGAGTTGCTGCCCGGTATAGTTTTGTGTGACTATCGTAAATATACATTTTATTTGTCCTGCGATAGCGGCTCTGTCTACGATAGAAGTTTCGATACTTTCAAGGTCAATACTTATTTATTCGCGCGATGTTTGGAGTAATATATTTAAGAACTAATTATTACTTCTGACCTCACAGTTTCATCATATTCGTTTATGATGCATCAGAACCCAGCGAGTTGTTCAAATTTGTTTCCTTACCATTCGAACCAAGCAATGATGGAAGAGAAAAGTTCGAGTCTTATTTTCTGAAAAGCCCACAGATGGCAAACGGATCGAAACCGCACATGTGAACGATACACGAATGTTTCGTCCTCACGACAAATATGAAAAAAAACACACATCTAAAGATGAAGATGGCAAGCAGACACATAATATGAAGGCATCCCGATTGCTAAAGAAAAGAAGCCAAACACATGATGCATCCCTTATGCGCTGCGGGAGAACTAGCATTATTTCGTGCCCCAGCTCTCGGTTCAGTGGTGCTGCGGTGGTCACAGCTGTCTCATTTGATTTGAATGAGAAAATCGTCGGAAATTTCTACCCCCGTTTGGAGGTCATCTCTCAACCATATGCTTTCGAGAAGTAATGCCGTGCTGCGGGCTGGTTTTAATTCCTCCTTCTGGCTTTTGGGCACTCTCTGCTACATGTCGGGATGCTTTTGATGATGTTTTTTTTTCGGTTATCGAAATTCAGATAAAAAAAAATCCTCCTTCTCCACGGTGGCGGCGGCGCACACGTGGTGGCAATTGCGAAAAAGAATGAAAATGTCGCCACACCGGGTTATTGACACTTGTGCCGCCGGCTGCTTTCGGAGGAGGAGAAAGATATGCGCCTACCTGCCTCCAAGCCCGTTCCGCTTGTTGCTACGTGTGTGAGCCCGCCGCTTGTAAACCGTTCGCGGCCGATGGATTGTTCGGCGAAGAGAACGAGGGAAGGCTCTTAAACGGGCGTAAACGAGATCACCAAAACGACCATCGCCACCTTCTTCTGCTTCTACCCGGGGAGGCTCATGAAATGTATATATATATGAATCGCTTCTCGTTCATCACATCACCGAGGAGAAGAAGCGTGAAGAAAGTTCTTTTCTAACGTTCTTTACAGAAGATCCTCCATGCCGAAGCGAGCGCGTGCACGCGAGCCGAAAGAAGAAACACAGCCTATTTATGTGAAGGTGTGTGGTGTTGGTTTGGTGAGGTTATGCTGTGGTAGAAGACCACGCGCGCCGCAAAGAGTGAAGGAGCCGTGTGTTTGGGTTGGTTCTTTGCGGGAGCCGGTCGTGTCGTTTGTGTTGTGTGTGTGTTCTTCGCCCGTTCGCTTGAGGTCGATGGCACATCGTTCGTTCGCTTTACGCGTTCGACTGGAAATTCTTTCCTGTCCCTAAAGCGCAACCGTTCATATGCCCCCTTACCAGTTCCATCCCAACACCACCACCCTCAAAACGAGCACGTCACTGCTTTCAAAAGCCGAAGTGAGAGAGGGAGAAAAAAACCTTTCCAACAAAAAATCATCATGAACGTGCAGAATATCTCATGGCGGCCCGGCCCGGCTGTGCTCCTTGGGTTATACTCGGGGTTTCGGTGGAGACAGGGCCATATCCCGCCAGCGGTCTTAACGACGATCTGATCGCCGTTTCGCCACGATGACAGTGAGCATCTCCCGAAATGCGCGTTTCGCGTTCCACCCTGGATTCTTTCCAATAAACAGAACATTGTCGACAACAATCTTGCAAAGGGGAGGAGGTAAGAAGCATTCGTGTTACGTGCATTCGTTCGGTACAGGATGACGCAAGTGGGAGTTGACTGACCATTATTGTGCACACCCGTCCGGCTTTGGGAGCGAAGGCAGGAACGTGTGCATTCTCAACATTTATCGCGCATTTTTTGGGCAGATGGTCAATAATACACCAGTTTATATTGGATTACAGGGGAGCGACGGTGTTTTTCTTTAGAAGAATGTTTTTTACCAAGACGTCCACTGCAGGAATGATTAAATCCGAAGCAATCGTTGTCTTTAAAATTTTGTACATTATTATCACATAATATTATTTCTGTAAAAATGTTGCTAAAATGAATCTGATTCCATAATCTTAATTATTCGAATTCGACATTCTATTGCTTCCTTTCGATTCTTTAGCTGGTAATTTATCTATTTATTTGCTGCACGTAATGGCAAGGTCTGTCTTCAGTTTCATCCAAAATTGCATAACTGCGACATTTTAGAGTTCAATACCACACAAATGACTAAAAGATTGTTTCAGCGCTTGAGAAGTCTGATCAAACTTTTTCTCTATCCCATGTAAATGGTATCGTAAAAGGGGCAAAATAGTACCATGGAATTTGGAATTAGTTTTCCTCCATGGGAAACCAATGCTGAATTCCAACAACCAGTCGTTGAAAACATTGCGTAAACTCACATTCCACAAGCTCGTCGTTTACGAGATCTTATCACTAAAAATAAAATAAAACACCTAGAGCATACACACATATTTGCAGAGGATGATACCATCAGAGTGTCTCTCTCTCTTTCTCTCTCTCTTTCTCTCCATACTTTTGCGAGTACAGCAACAGCAGCAGCTGCTGACTGCCGTGTTGTTGCTGCTGCTGGATCATCGCGATAGTGCTTTCCGCCAACTGATATGACATAGAATGGTCGATGATGGTCGTCGGCGTGGTGTGAAAGAGTGTGAGCGGCGGCGGGAGTTGTGTTGTGTTTGCCCGTTGCGCGGGGCCACCCGAGTCCGAGTTCAAGGTCAGTTCGTTCTATGCCCGGCACCACCCAACCAACCAACCCCGGCAGTGGTGTGTTGGTGTGTGGAGTGTGTGATAGCACGTTTGCTCACGTTCGCGGGCTTCATGGACATATCATCCGCACACACACACCATCCCGCCGCCGCCGGCCCATATTTCACTCTTCCCGCGTGTGTACTTCGCTAATGATGGTGATGGGTGAACAGCAGACGGGAACGCGAACCGTAATATGTCGATTTGTTTTATGAACATGCTGCTGTGTATGTTTTTTTTTACACCCGAGTGGGATTTCTCCTTCTGTCGCTGGAGTTTCGAAGGGATTAGGGAAGGGAAGTGAAGCGGGATATATAAGGTCAACGAAAGGACGGTGCACCTTTGGTGGTTTTCATATGGTGATGGAATAATTTGTTGGAAAGCCACTCGATTTGTAATTTTGATCTTACGCATTTATATATGACCTGGAAAATCTCCACCGTTCTTTAGTTAACAATCAATCTGAGTAACCTTCCACAACGCTTCCCAATAATGTTATGCCTGTGGCCTCCCGTTCACACACACACACACAAACGCAAAAAGTACAAGGTGAAAATAAGAAAATGTGAAGCAATTACCTGTTTTCTGAAGGGTATCGCTCTCCGATACTTTTTTACCCCTGTCCGCGGACGGACGTGTACTGTGGGTTGGTTTGGCGTTCTTCTTTTGTGGATCAAGAGAGAGGGAGATGGGGAGAAAAAAAACCACACTATCACGATATGTATGCGCACTTTATGGACGGAGTGTTTGGCCGGTCGTGTCGAGTACGACGAAGCTTCTCCCCATTGCGGGAGAAGGTCATCGATCTTTCCACCTGAGGCAATTTCAAATTCTGTTCCAGAAATAGTAGTGTTTGGTTGGTGTGGTGGTAGTGGTGGGTGTTTCGGTAGGGAGGGTGGCGTGGGTGAGTGTGCACATTACGACCGGTGTAAAAGCGTCGATGCGCAACCAATAAGCACACGACGGCGGTTTGGGCACGTACGTAGTGTGGCAAAATGAAATGAGTACGAGAAAAGGAACCCTTCCTTCCTTGGTTTGCTTGCTTGCTTCCGTTCCGTAAAGCTCCTCACGTACAACTTCCGATACGATGGGCGGGGCGGGCAGGGGACGTTGGGTTGGTGATGTTTCTCTCCCTTCATCATCTCCACCAACCGGGGGGTAAAAATTAGTTTCTATGCAAACGGAGCCCATCCATCAGCTTGTTTCTTTCTTCTTCTTGTTCTACGTCGGTGATCCGTTGAGTGTTGGTGTACGATCGGGGAGAAATATTGGGGAGAGAAGGCGCCTGAGGTGGCTGAGCGGAGTGTGACTATTTACGCGATCAGAATGCTTTAAACCAAACTTCAGCTGACCCAACACACACACACACACACACACACACACGGGGGAAGGAAGTGGAAGAGAGTTTGACTGGAAAAGGGAAACGGTGACCCTGATCGTGTGATGATGAGATGGGGTGGTTCTTCGCCACCATCACGACGGCCAATGACCGCCGGTTAATGTTTGGTTTTCTCTGTTGACGTCGCCGCCGTTTCGTCTCTCTCTCTTTTCGGAGACTTTTCGGCCTTTCCATGAGTAGCTCGCGTGCCAGGCAAATATTTATTCCAAAAGCGCAAAAATAGCGTGGTTTGATCAATACTGTTCGTCGGTGTGTTAAAGTTCTCTATCATACATGATTGTGGCATGATTTTGCAAAACTATCTCACTGAGACGAAATGACTCACTAGCGCTTGTTGAAACGCTTGTTAAAGGAGGAAACGTGTTTTTCAATGATGGCTTATTTTACACCACCATTGCATGCGCTGCCGTATTTTCTTTTCGAGTGCATTTTCCCACCCTCTTCCGGCGTACTTCAAGTATCGATCGGGAGTCGTTGCTTATTTTATTTATGCGATCATTGATTTCGCCGCCTGCCTCCTTCCCACTTTTATCCGCGGCATGATAAATACACCGGAAGTGCGTAGCAGTAACAACAACAAAAAAAAAAGAAAAAAGCCAAACCGAAACGAAAGGCGGCACATAACTCTCCGTTGCGAGGCGCTTTTCCATCAATTATGCTGCTCCGGTTCCGCCGTGCGCGCGATCTCTTCTCATGCTGCTTGTTGATGGGTGTTTTCACTTGGCCGCCGGTGGGTTGGGGTGCCCCCATCGCGATCTCCTCACACTCATTCACTCCCCCTTTTACTTCCCTCTCCTTATGTTGGGGGGGGGGGGGGGGATTGGTGCAGGGAGGGGTCCCGCAGTTTCCAACAACGTTTTCCCGCTCACTGCAACCGTCCCCGGGGGGGGGGGGGGGGGGGGGGGGGGTGGGGCAAACTCGGTACGGTTGCCCTTTTTCTTTGGCTGCCCGCGCGTTCACTTTCTAACGCGCAAGTGTGGCGGCGTGGTCGAGGAAGGGGGAGGGAGGGGTGCTGAATTACGCCACGATGCGCCTATGGCAGGGGTTTAGTTAAAGGGCACACCGTTGTGGCGGCGAGGGAGGAGAGACGGTTTACTTTCCCAAGTGAGCGGAAAAACTGGGAAGCAGCTATATAATGGTTTCTCCAAGGAAAGGGAGAACGCGCGAGGTAAGGGCGATAGGGCAGAGGAATTTGTGTGGATTTTTTTTTGTTTCCATCCGGAAGGAGGGATTGTCCGGTTGTTGTATTTCTTTTTTTTCTCCACCGTTCTTCCGGTGCGCGGAGTGTGAAAAAAGGTGTAGCATATGTCGATAATCGATCAATGCCTCACGAGTGATCGTTTTCTTCGAACCCACTAAAAACCATTTTGCTCATTCCTTCACGTCGCATTGTACATTCATTTACTCATTTTACATCCCTGTTGATCATTGTAATTGAGGAACAAAACGCAGCTTAATAATCTCTGAATGTATGTTTCGTTTATACAAAATTTCCACTTAATCGGTTGTGAAACTCGAAACAAATAGGGTTTGGAAACTTACTCGCATAGTAATAAGCGTTGTGTCCGACGTGCAAAACCCCCGATCCGTCCAAAGTGAAAGGGGATAAAAAGGGCGCTTTTTGAACCGTCGGAAAGACAATTGCGATCGCAAAAAAAAGAAGCGACAGAGCAAAGATCGCGCACACAAATATACATAGCGTGTGGGTGGCGAGGCGAAGCAGGAAAGATCAATCACGCTGTACGCATACCACCACCACCACCACCACCTCCTCCCACGATCACCATGAGCGGCTGCTGCTGTTGTGGGGGAGGTGCGTGTTACGCATGCGCGCAGCATAAAAGCGCGTGAAAGCGAGCGAATATCGGCGGAAGCTCTCCAAAACGAAAGTGTGTGTGCGTGTGCGTGTGTGGCGATCGGTGAAGAAGTTAAGACCACCAGGCAGGGGGTGGTGGGGTGGTGCGTACGTTTTGCTGCATCACATTTTGGGGATGTTTTGCGGCTCGGTTGGTGACGCAGAGGTGGCCAGTTTCGCGGATAAAGTTGGCTAACCCTTTTCCGGATTGAGCCTTTTTTTAAAGAATTAATCACTGTTCAAATGTTTTAGTCCGATTCCTCTATATACATTCCCGCTTTATCCTCTTTGCTCACCCAAACATCCGTCAATGTTGTAACTAATCAAGCATAATATGACCCTTTTGTGTTTCGATCACATTTCACTTCCTATCTCGTCGTTTCCGTGAACGTCCTGCAATGAAATTGGTGATCACTATTTGCCTTTCCTTGATCACCATCGCTCACTCGCTCTCCCTCAATCAGTGCGGGGTAGTTTACACACACCACCACCCCTTTCCCCCACCCATCACAAATTGTTGTCAGTTACTACTCTCACTTTCATCTGAGCATCCCGATGGGCCGCCGCGGCCTGCCGTTTCATGCTACCGTCGTCGTCGTCGTCGTGTTGGGAATTATGTTCCTCTCCTCACACTCTTCTCACCATTAATGGACACAAGGGGTATGGGAACAACGCTTCCTATTACACGGCCGGCGCGGCGTGGAGGAGGAGGAGGCGGCACAGTGTTTATTTAAATCTGAAGTAATCAAAAACGACGGCAATGGCTGCCGCCGGCCGGGGTCATGCAAATGCACTAACTTTCCTTCGGTCACTCGAATTTTCACCCGAATGATTTGTTCCGGTTTGCTGGTTTTGCTGCTGCAGTTGCTCTCCTCTGTGATGGTGGTAGTTTGTGGTGGCTGTCTGCTGTCTGTATTTCTGATGCACACACACACACACCCCTACCTCGGTTTTCTGCTTCGAGATCCTCCTGTGCCTGCGCGAAACGAGAGCGAAAGTGAGGCGTTACAACACCAACTAAAAACAAAAAAAGCGACCCAGCCGTTCACTTTCTTTCGAGCGCCGCGCGTTTGTGCTTTTGGCGTCCACAAGATGGTGTTTCCATATTCGCGCGAGAAAACGGGGCAAAAGGTGATCTCCTTCCGGTGTTTGTATCTGTTCCGGGATTTTTTAGCGCAAAGAGAAGGGATCGATCGTTGGCCGATGATGATGATGATGATGCCGGTGGCTGCAAGCTCTCTCCCATATGAATGCAAACAAATGACAAAAAGAGAACAGCACGAGTAGAGAGGAGTGTCTTTGTGGCCGTGTGGCTTATGATATACTGGAAATAGTATTATTCCGTAAAAGATAAATGTTGCTTTTTCCGATCGCGCTTACGTAACAAAGTTGAAATTTGTTTCATTTAGGTCAACGGTGACGGAAAAATTAATAAGTCACAAAAATGTAGAAAAAAAAGAGATACATTAATTATTTTGACAATATTCAATTAGCGTTTGTGTTTAGATCTTTATATAAAGTGTCGGACGTTGTGGTTGACATTACATCAGCTTATTGTATCTACCACATCATTAAAGCGTTTGAAATAAAGTTGTAACACGGGAGATAATTGCAGCCGTCACCGTATTCTGTTTCGCCTGACTTCTCGTGCACTTTTTATTTCCGCCTTCTTTTTTGGGGCATAGGCGCTCGCTAATTATGCAAAGGGTTCGTATGCCGTAATAGGGATTTGATTTCCATTGGTGTGTTAATTTTCACACCTCCTTTTAGCTCCGTGTCTCTCTTGTTGTCGTCCCCCAGACACTTAGCGCGCGCAGCAAGCAAACGATCGATCGTGTTCGTTCGGCGAACAAAGCAACACACATCGTTTTCGAGGCGCCAATTTTGTTTTATGTTTTACCGCGCACTTAGCGCCGCTGCTATTTTTGTTGTCGGTCATTCTGTTTTCGCTTAGCTTTAGTCGGGATAAAACTTTGGGTACTGTATGGGTTCAAATTTGTTTAACCATTGACACAGGTTCTCGCTCCAACTCATCGCAACTTTCTCATCCCGAAAATCCACCACTCACTAACCGCGCACGCGATCGACACATCTCCCTGTCTCGTGGTCCATAATGAAGCAGAAGAGCACGTGATTACAAAGTGAAATATGATCCTTGTCGAAAGGCAACGTTTCGCATTTATCTCCTTGGCACATGGGCTATACGAATATCAAGTCGTCGTTTCTCGTGCATAAAAGCTCCCGCTGCTGCTGCTGCTGCTGCTGCTGCTCCTCCTCAAGAAATGGTGGAGATGTACTTGTGAAAGGAAGAGATCGGGTGGGATCTCTCCAGGTGCCGAATTCAACCCGCAACTCACAACAGAAAGCGCGGACGGCAAGAGAAAAGAGAGAGAGAGAGAAAGAGAGGAAGGTGATCGCGATTTCCCGCGTAAGAAACACGTTTTTAACCAACCACCACCGGCCACAATCACACCCGCCTCTGGTCTCGGCTTTCCCGGCGTCTCTTTCTCTTTGCATTTCTCCGCTTACATAATGCCCGACGAGAAGCGGGCGCAGTGGGGGGAGGGACTCGCGGGGCCGTGGTGTGTGTTTCGCTCGATTGTAGAAAACGGCGGCGGGCGTTTTTGAGCACAATTGGTTGTGTAAGGCCAAAGAGTGAGCGAGCGAGCGGGGCGAGGCGGGGGACGGTGGTAGGAGTCGAAACCGGAAGATGCAATAGACGAAATTGAGGTTTGCTTCTCGCGCTTCTCGCTTTCGTTCGCTGTGTAACTTCCTGTTGCAGGCGAAGGGGATCCTCACAAGGAAATGATGTCGCTACTCTCTGCTCTCCTTTCTCTTTCTTCCTTGCAATGCATGTGACAATTTCCTTTTTTTGTACTATATAAGTGTTGGTACGTAAAGTGAAATTTCGTAAAGAGCGTGGGGAAGAGGTGAAACGTCCTGCCATATAAGGATTGGAATTGGGATGGGATAAGGAGTAGTGGTTTTTTTTGAGGATTGCAGATCATCACTCTGCCTTTTGCTACTAATCGGGTGTTTATTGATGGGTAGTAATTTACTCTAAAATTAGTCATCTTTAAAAGAAACTTGTGACAAGCTGAAGAAGTTTGTCGAAGTACGTTTCTCTACACCCTCGTGTGCGTCTAGCGTTTGTCTGCGATCGAAATTTTAGCGGGGAGTCTCTTCCTTTATCCAACCCAGATAATATGCTCGAACACAGGTATCAAAAAACAACGATCGCAAGAAGATCGAGACGTCTGTGCCACCACCCGCACTCACTCACTCCCCATGCAGCAGCACCCAAATCAACTCCGACGCCGCACAACACCACGGCACGAGGTGAAAGTGAAAGAGAGCAGGCAGGCAGGCCAGCAACGGCGGCGGCGTCGTCGGGTTGTGAAAGGCCGGCCCCCAGAAGGAAAGTGGTGGTGGTGGTGGTGGTGGTGGACGCCATTGAATGCGGTAACACACCGACACGAGAAAGCACACCAACCCCGGAGTGAGAGTGAGAGTGAAATGTTTGGGAAGCTAGCGCTACGTGGTGGTGTGTGGATTGGGGTGTACGATCACCGATGCTGATGATGATGATGATGGTGGTGGTGTTGGTAACTACCACCACCACCACCACGTGGAAAGGAAGGGGCTTGATGGACGGACCGTCGGAGGTACGGTACTCTCACTCCGGCGAACTCATTGGCTCTGGCTGTGGCCCCCAACAACGCCGAGGCTAGGACGGTCAGCGCACATTGTCTCGGAATCGCTCGTCGAGAGAAGAGTGTGTGCCGTCGTCCGCGTCGTCCGTCCGTGTGGCAGCCACATAGATTCGTCGCGTTGTGTATCCTCCGGGCCGGGCGCGCGCCGGGATAGCAGAGCAACATGATGTGCGCGAACACGATCGCGATCGGACGGCTTTCCTAAAGTCATCTTCCGGCGAATCTTCGTTTTCACGATTCGTGCTGCTGCTGGAAGAGTTGGTGCCTCTCTAACTACCCGTTGTTACCACCTTATTACCGTGTGTGTGTTTTTTAAGTGTAATACGATTATGTGTGATTGTTGTCCCACCGAAATTCGTTAGTCATTTCTACTGTTGTTCCGTTGGTGTGTTGAGTTTTCGTGTGCAGTTAAAGATCGATGTTAGTGTTCACTTGCGTTGCATTTATATAACATAAAGCAAGCAATAATTTTACGTGTTTTTTCTGTGATTCGTGTTTGTTCGTTTTAACGTGTGTTATAATTTAGAGTGCAATTTTAGACGATTGAGTAGTAGGCGCTGCTTTCATTTAATAATACTGCGTGTTTGAAGCGAATTGCCTACCTTTAGGCGCGGAAGAAAAGGTGCTCGAATCCGGCTGTTTTGCTGTCAAAGTGTTTTTTTTTTAATACAAATCGTCACAATAGCGCCGTGCAGCAGCAAAGAATGGCGGAAAAGTGTGTACAAACGGCGGCAACCACCACCGTGCGGACGAGAACGATAGCGATCGCGACACCGGCCGGATCGACCACTACTTCCGGTGGTAGTGGTGCGTTGATTGTTCCTCCGATCGTATTGCCGCGGTTACCGCGCCGGCGTATCCTAACCGCTACCTACATGGCCACGACGACCATCGCCAAACCGGTGGTGGATGATTATCTTGCCGGGCACGGTGAAGGACAGCGGCGGGATCATCCTGCTGCCGCTGCTGCCACAAGCACCTCCGCGACCTGCGCCAACAACAACAACCTGCCTTCCAGTACAACAAAAACGACAGCGACGACTAGCAGGGTAGCAGCTGCCCGCGGCAAGGAGGAGGAGTCCGATATCCTCGCACCGGCAGCTACTACCGTTGCTCCCTTTACCACCACCACAACCACCATCATGCCGGGGGGTGGTACCGCAGACGCGCCAACCGAAACGGACGACGATCTCGAGGAGCGGAAATACGTCTTCAAGATGAAGCTGAACTACTGCAACATCTACCTGGTTACGACCAGCTATCGAAAGGAAAGGCTCTACACTCTCTTTACTCCTTTATCGATCCCAAATCCACCCTTTCTTGCTGATAGTGGCGAAGGGGTGAACCAGTGAGAGAGAAGATTTCACTTTCATCTTACGGAGGGAGAGAAGGAGAGCGGTGGTGTGCGAGCGTTCTCCTCGAGGGTTGTCTGTTGTTACGTACATTCCCGGATTGCTTTGATGGGTTGCAAACGGAGCGAGCGCGTCCCCCCCCCACCCCCCTTCCCCGCCCAACATTGGGGGCATTTCTTTTTCGTCGTCGTCCCACAGGGGCCAGCTCTCTACTTTTACATAATCGTTACCGACGACTCCGCGCAGACACTAGTCCGCGCTAGGAAGCGAAGGGAGAAGAAGGGAAGCATGAAAGGAATATTTCCCCCGCGATCACACTTTCTTCGGATGTTGGAGGGTAACCGCCGGGGTAGAGAAAAAAAAAAGTCTGCAAACGGCTCGATCGCGATCTGTGTGTTTTGTTTTGGCTTTTGATGGGTGTTTGGGGTGGGTAACACAGGGCGGGGCGGGGCGGGTCGGGGTGGTGTGCAGTTTCCGTGAGCGAGCGCGAGCGAACGATTTTAGACCTCACCTCCCCTCGTCCTCAAATCAGTCTGATGAGACGATGAGTGTTTTCTCCGCGATCCTCCTTTCTTTCTTCTATACAAGCGCACGCGCGCACCAACACAGGCAAAGAGAGCGGTTTGCTAAAAGAAAACATGCGTGTGCCCGTCACCGCCGATAGGGTTGGGGTTGTTGCTTTCTGTGTAGGTGTGTAAAACCACCGAGGCAAGGGTGAAGTGAATTAAAATATTGGTTACCTAACAGTGGCGCGCCTCTCGCCGTCTTATGGCTTCTTCTTCTCCTCCGGCCAAAGCGCCGGGGAGGAGAAATTGTAAAAAGCGTAAAGAAAGGAGGCGTCAATGTTTCCACGGCGAAGAAGGGAGATGGTGACGAAACGAGTACGTCCGCGGCATAGCGAAAATTGGAATGGAATATGAAACTTTTCCCCGGCGGGTGTTGTTGCCGCTGCGGCCTTTCATATTTGACGCTTTTCTTTCGCTCGCTCTTCCTGCTCCCCGCGCGGTAGGCCATCTTTACTTTTCTTTTTCTGGTTTCAATTTGTTGGGCAGCAGTGGTTTTTGTTTCTCTTGCGGCGGTGCTGGGGGATCATCGGTCGTGAATTGTGTGGAGAGAAACCACGCGAGGAGGCGCCTCCTCGTGTGGTCACGTTTTCGGTGTGATTTCGTTAAAGTATAACAATGAGCAACAACTAGTAGCGCGCAACGTGCAGAGAGCCGCCGCCCACTTCTCGGACCCCGAACGGGGGAGGGGGAGGGTAGTGAAATGGGCAAAATAAACTTTCTTCAAAGAAGAGTGAATGCAAAATCTCACCCACCTTTAGGAAACCGCGAAATCGTTTTGTGTTTCATGGGCGAAGTTGAGAGAAAGGGCCCATATCATACGGATCCTTTCCTAATTTTCCCTTTTTTTAAATAGCTCTTTGTATTGTTGTTTCTCTTATCCCGATAAAACGCACAAAGAAATACATAATAAGGGTGGGTGAGGTGGAGTTGCTTTGCGGAGGAATGTCTGCTTTGTATTTTTCTCCTATTACTTGACGTGCTTCCGGTGGTCTTCCGGGGTTTTTTTTTTTGAAGGAAATTAGTTGTTTTTACGCGAAACCCTCTAAACAGATTGGTGAAGAAAGTTTAAGTTATCTCGTAATCGATTGCACTGTGGACTAGTGGATGTATTTTTTTTTATTGCACTACATAACCTGCATTGATTTCTTTTGTTACACAACGTTTTAACCGATTCTCTTTCTCTTCTCTTCCCCTCAAAAAACCGAACAGGTCAAAGTGGTCAAATTCAGCTATATGTGGACGATCAACAACTTCAGCTTTTGCCGGGAAGAGATGGGCGAAGTGCTGAAATCATCCACATTCTCCGCGGGTGCTAATGATAAGCTAAAATGGTGAGTTTTTTTTTATTTCGCAACACAACGGAATGGAAATGGAAGTAATATCATCAGCTCGGGCTGATCTTCAGATGCTCTGCTGTGTGCAGTGTTACGAAATCGGCATGATCGCGCAGTGATGATCATTCGAATTCGGAAACGACGGAGAAAAAGAGAGTTGCTGCACACTGCCATTTGATGGAAGCCCCTCTCCCCCATCACCAATCAACCACAGGACCTCGTTCGTTGGTCGGGCGCCCTTGTTTTTGGCTTCCTTTCCGCCGTGAAATCGATGAGGAGATCCTTTCACTCCGGTCAAAATTTCACCGGAAAGTGGTGTGCCGTTCGAGCGAGCGCGCTCCAAGATGGGGGTGCGAGCGTTTGCGCGCGCCATCAGATCCGTATAGAAAGTCAGACTCGGCCCGTGTGCGCCATTTCCGTATAGAAAGTACAAAGGTTATGTGATGATTGCGCGAGTTTTTTTTTCGCCGCGTTTTTTTTTGGGTGGCTATGGTGTGTTTGTTTGGTTTGGTTGGTTACCTTTACGCCTGGCTGTCTGTCTGCCTTGCCTGCCTTGTGGTTATTGTTTTATGACAGGCAGCGTAAAAAGGCGTGTATGTCCGAGTGTATGTGATAAGCGAGCGTAAAGGGTGTCAAGCTTTATTGGTGAACGATGTGTCCATTTTTGGTCATACATACCTGAAGCCGGGTGCGAATATTGTTTTATACTCGGATCACTATGTTGCGTGGAATTTCCGCTGGACGTACTTCGAGGAGGTGATTTGTTTTGCTCAAACATTTCATATTTATTTGCCTTATGTCTTCACAAAACATTATCCGACTATGAACTAATCAAAACATCCTGAAAACAACAAGCATTACAAAAATATTAATTTTTGTAACATATATTTTAACTTCGGTTTTTTTTCTCACCACCTCTTTTTTCCTTCCTCCCTCCTCCCCCCGCAGGTGCTTGCGCGTCAATCCAAAAGGTCTCGACGAGGAAAGCAAAGACTATCTCTCCCTCTACCTGCTGCTGGTGTCCTGCAATAAGTCGGAAGTGCGGGCCAAGTTCAAATTCTCGATCCTCAACGCCAAACGCGAGGAAACGAAGGCGATGGAGTCGCAGCGGGCGTACCGGTTCGTGCAGGGCAAGGACTGGGGCTTCAAGAAGTTTATCCGGCGAGATTTCCTGCTCGACGAGGCGAACGGGCTGCTGCCGGAGGACAAACTAACGATATTCTGCGAGGTGCGTGGTGTCGTCGCGGGTTGTGCTAAGTGGATGTGGGCTTTCCTTCCTCTAATAACACGATCATCTTCATGTCCAATCTCGCGCAGGTCAGCGTGGTGGCCGATAGTGTGAACATTTCCGGCCAAAGTAACATCATCCAATTCAAAGTGCCAGAATGCAAGCTGTCCGAGGACCTGGGGACGCTGTTCGACAACGAGAAGTTCAGCGACGTTACACTGGCGGTCGGTGGCCGGGAATTCCAGGTGCACAAAGCAATCCTTGCAGGTAACACATCATCGGCCCGGCCCTTATCCCTTCGATATATGTTTTATTTTTTACATTTTTAACAACTCTTTACCATCCACCTCCTTCCCGTCTCCAGCACGCAGTCCCGTGTTTGCCGCGATGTTCGAGCACGAGATGGAGGAGCGGAAGCAGAACCGGGTCGCGATCACCGACGTGGACCACGAAGTATTAAAGGAAATGCTGCGGTTTATCTACACGGGGAAGGCCCCGAACCTCGACAAGATGGCGGACGATCTGCTGGCGGCAGCGGACAAGTACGCACTCGACAAGCTGAAGGTGATGTGTGAGGAAGCGCTCTGTGTTAATCTGTCGGTCGAAACCGCGGCCGAAACGCTCATCCTGGCCGACCTGCACAGTGCGGACCAGCTGAAGGCGCAAACGATAGACTTCATCAACACGTAAGTTGCATTTCGACGGGTGGGAAGCAAGGGGTCTGACCGAGGTCGAGCGATCATATTTGCCCCTCAAACTTGCACAGTGTGACATTAGAATTGCTGCAGCTTTAATGTGTATCTTAAATCGTATTAATCCTATTTGGCAAACTCACTAACGAAAGGTTCTCTCATAACAAACTTTTTATTTTTCATTCCTGAAGGTGATATTTCTATCGATGCTTTGATGATACTGATATCTTTAACACTCTGGTTCATATTATTGAGTTAATTATTGTTCAGAATGCTACTATTTAGAGGGCATAGAGAGATATTTGTATCAAATGACTGTAAAAATTCTTCGCAAAAAGGAAACTATTCTCTCATTTCCTAAGAAATACAATCCTAGTCTGAAGAACAATTATATTCACTCTCTCGTTTTACTCTCTTTTTCCCTTTTTCTTAGCAGTCATGCGACGGATGTGGTGGAGACGGTCGGCTGGAAGAACATGGTCGCGACCCATCCGCATCTGTTGAACGAGGCGTACCGGGCGCTGGCCACGCAACAGATACCACCGATCGGACCGCCGCGCAAGCGGGTTAAGATGAGCTGAAATAAAATGTTGACATCCGTAACTGCCGTGATGTCAACAACATCGCCTTCATCGCCGTCGTCGTCGTCGTTATCATCATCGTCATCAACATCACCGAGCTCCTCCTCCTTCGTATCCCCGTCCTCGTCCTCGTCGCCGTTGGAAAGAGCGAGCACGGTCACACTACCGCAACCAGTAACATCTTCGTCATCGTCGTCGGGAACTGTGACCGCCGCAACAACACCCTCGGCCCCAGCACTGGCCGCAGCGCTACTGCTGACGTCGTCACCTGCTTCTGCGACAGGTCGCTACCACCAAAATCACCACCACCAGCACCATCACCAACCCTCACCGACCATGGTACAATCGTCAACGGTGGCCACGAGCACGGGCTCATCGTCACTGTTGATCAATCATCTCACGAGCAGCAGCAGTGGTAACAGCAACAACAAACATTCTCCCCCACTACCACCATCCACCTCAGTATCATCATCTCCTCCGGGTGGTGGTGCAGCGAGAGAAGACGAAGGCGGAAAACGCATGCTGCATCAACAACAATCTCCATTGGTAGTAGTGGCTGCAGCAGCAGCAGCAACAGCGGCACCGCCAGTACCACTACCACCATCAACAACCCAAAGGAAGGCACCAAAGCCCCCGCCAATACCACCATCACCGAAGGTGACAAACTCATCCTCCACCACGTCGTCGTCCTCCCCGATTGTGAATGTGGTCGTGAATGATATTGCCGCGGGGCTGGCGAATGCGGTCGCTGCGGCCGTCGCCGACGCGGTCACGGTTGCCACCATCGGTCGGAATCTAAATCTGGCGGCTGGTGGAGGAGTAATAGCTGGTCGCCAAGGTGGCAATGGAAGTGGTGGTAGCAACAGCAGCAGCAGCGTCACCACCACCAACTCCTACTCCCAACTACGCCAACAGCTCGAAATGGGAACGTCTGTTCTAGTAGGTGCGGCCGCTGCAGCAGCAGCGGCCTCCGGTGCGTCCAAAAACGCGCACCCACCCCAGCAGCAGCAACAGCACAGCCATTTGAAGCAGTTTCTCAGCGCATCGTCGTCCAGTAGCGATGGTGGAGGTCTCACTGTGGCTTCTGCTGTAGTAGCAGGCGGTGCCGGTAACCATCAGCAGCAGCAACAGCAGCACCCTGGTGGTGCTGCAGCGCAACAGCAGCAGCAGCAACAGCAGCAGCATCATCACCACCATCACCATCACCATCATCACGTACATTCGCAGCAGCTACTGCGACGGCAGATTGTGAGTGGTTCTTTATCCAACACTACTAACGCTGCTGCTGCAGCGAGCACCACTTCTCCTTCCGGTGGAGGTGGAGGAGGACGCGACATCGTCGGTAGCAGCAACAGCAGCTGCAGCAATCGAACCAATCGTCTCTCCTCGAATACGATCGATGCCAACTCTAGTACTAACCATCACCATCATCACCATCGCCGGTGGTAGAAGGGGGTGTGTAAACGTTAGTAAGTAGTTGAAATTTGGGAAGCGTTCACTGTGCGTGGGTAACTGTGCTGCATTAGGAGGGAGAGGAAGGGGTACATAGAGAGCGCAATCGGAAACAGGAAACCGGGGATCTTTGTGTGTGCGTGTGTGAGTGTGTTTTTAGAGTGCCGAACAACGCGTGTTTCGTGCGTGTGTAGTAGTGGCACTAGTAGTAGCAATTAGTAGTAATGATAGTAGTTAAACGAACAGACAGCAATGTGAAACGAGAATGAATTTAAAGGAAGCTAACTCTAGTTTTTTTTTGTTTTTTTTTTCTTAACAAAGCCACTACTACTGATGCGCTGCGCTGTAGTGTGTAGCTATGGCTACTCTGTTACTGCTTTAGGGAGAAGAAGAAAAAAAGGTCATCTAGTAGTTGTATTCCTTTTCCTGCCTCTCATTCCAATGCTTTACACACACACACATATTCTTGCACACATACGCATACACATGAGACTTTGAAGGTATCCAAGAAGAGGTCGGCATATTTTCAGTGTAAAGCTGGTTTCGTGCACTGTGTACACGCAGATTGATTCCTTTGTGGAATGCGCGCGTCGGAAAAAATAGGCTTATTTGCTTTCTTCGTTCCGACCCTTCTTCCGAAAAGACAAAACCGATATCCATCCCCTTCCTTTCTATGCCGCTGTGCTACCCCCTCCCCCTCTCCCTTCGCTGCACAACCTTATCAACCTCTCAACATTTCGTTTCGGGCGCCGCTGGCTGCTGCTGCTACATCCTCCGGGTGGGGAATTAATTTTTGTTGTTTCATTTCAAATTGTTCGATTGTGCGCTGCGACGAGAGAAGAGGGAAGGCGAGAAAGAGAGACGTAAAGAACGAGGGAGAGAGATCTCTTTTCTCCCGCTCTCCCCCCCTGCCACTGTCAAAACCCACAGTTTAAAAATAATTTATGCAATGTGATATTTTTTTTGTCGTCTGTACGTGTTAGCTAATATTAATTAATTAGTAATATGACAAGTGATGAAGAAATGAATCGTTTAAAAAGAGCGGGCGAGAGAGAACGAAAGAGAAATGAAAATCCCGGAAAGGCACTAGATGGCAGCAACAGGAAGTAAGGCGAGTGAGACAGGTGGAGGAGAGAAGGGTTTAACATGCCCCGGTTTTCTAGATAGACGGACGGTAAGAAGAAAAGGAGACAAACATGAAGCATGATGATAGGTGTGGAGCATGAGGAGAGGGCGGGACAAGAATGTAAACGACGACGGCAATTAGAGGGATTTGCGAATCCTTTTCCCTAGTGTTTAAATGGACGGCATAAGATAATAATCACGATAAAGGATACGAATGAAGGACGGTGATGGATGATGATTGAAAAGTAAGCAAGTCTCACGGTAAAACGGATGTCAAAGGGAAGAAGGAAACAACACGAATGCGTGGAGTTTCACAAACAAGCAAATTAACGCCTGGTAGTAAGGAGGATTTAATTTTGATAGCGTGAGAAGAGAGAGAGAGAGAGGGAGAGGGAGAGAAAGAGAGGGAGAGAAAGAGAGGGAGAGAAAGAGAGATATAGAGCGAAAAAGAGAGCCAGCAAGCCAAGTGTAATCTATTTTTTGCCGATAATATCCCGTAATAATAATGCTGAAGATGATGACCTGTTTAAAGGTGATAATGTTGTAATTGGGAAATAAGAATACACGTTGGCAGGTAGTAGAATCAGCGGAAGCAGATCAAAAATGGAAGGGAAGGGAGTGGGTGGTTGAGGAATTTTTCTATACCCATTTTGTTGTTTTTTTTTTGGAATTCATCTAACGTCAAAAATAATTAAACTCGTGAAGTGTGTTGTTTTGACAATTTTTTGAAAATATTTTTGTTATACAAGAATTTTGCATAAATTCTTTACATCATCCCCCACCGTCTCGCTACAGACGGATAATCGCATTTGTTTCACCCTTATGAATACCTTGTAAAATTCGTTTGAGTGGTTGTTTTTTTTTTTGTAAGGGATAAACTGTGTTGTTTTTCTCAAAAGATAAACATTTTTCCAGCCATTAGCACGTTTTCTTGCCGAAATTATCCTCCTTCTCTTGGGACGCGGCTGGTCATATGACAGAGTTTCCGGTATGGTCATTTCCTTCGCCCACGGACAGCACGACAGTTAGTCATTAGAAAAGTCATACTTTTGTTTTATTGAAACTGCGTAGTGTGTTAGTAGTATGTGCTATGTGGGCGCCCGCACACGTGCGCGCGTGTGTGTGTGTGTACGAAACTACCCCACCACAAAGATAAAACAATGGCAAAGGAGATGAGTAAAGTGTGAAGAACGTACGAGAATAGTTACAAAAACAATCCTCCCGCACGCTCTTCCGAGTTGCTTGGGTTTACAAACACAATACAAAAAGAAAAGCACTCGTTGATGCGAGAAAGAAAGCGAAAGATAGAACGATAGAGAGAGAAAGAGAGAGAGAGAGAGGGACACAAACTTCAAATGTACATTTATTCCTTACCGGGCGGGGTTGTGTTGTCCCAGCGCCCACTTTGATCCTCCTATTATTAATTTTTTCTTCTTCATTCTATCCATTACTATTATTGATTAACTACTTTTTTCTGTTTAGAAACTTAGTTATTGAGTAGCAGCAAGCGTTTTGCCCTCCCTCCCCCCTACCCCGGGGCGAGATGAAATCAATCACAGATCACTCTACCCCCTTTCCCACTTGCACAAAACACATACACAAAAAAGCAAAAAAAAGCAAGTGAGAACACATA
Source organism: Anopheles farauti (assembly GCA_000473445.2). Lineage (NCBI taxonomy): Eukaryota > Metazoa > Arthropoda > Insecta > Diptera > Culicidae > Anopheles > Anopheles farauti. The sequence goes on from KI915040.1 coordinate 26,191,093, forward strand.
CAACACCACCACACATGCAAGCGAAAAGGGGCTAGCACGGCTAGCGGTGAGGGGAGGTGTAGAAAAAAGTGGGAACCGGGAGCCACGCGGAGTGGGTGGGGAGAAGAGGGCTAGATTTAGGAGAAGAAAAAACAAACGTTTTTGTTTTGTTTCGTTTACGATACAATTTCAAAATAAAACAACACTACAAAGTAAATAAGGAAAGCGAAATGTGCATATAAATAGTAGATCTACGCGAGCGGGGGAGGAGAAGCGCAATGATGTGCTTTTTGTCGATCGCTTTGGAAAGAAAACGACATAGATACACACACACACATACACCACGCGCGTACATACATACTACATAAACATCTACACCACACCACTCTCCCACTATCGAACCCGAAAGCATCTTGATACATTTTTTCCCTGTGGAGAACGTTAGAAAATGTAGTTACAAAGTACAACAGGCAATAATAGGCAACGCAAAGCTGGTACAGATTTCGAAAGCGAGGTAAAAAGAACCCCCGGAACAGGACTTCACACCTCGGCCGGGTTCGTTTTTACTGCAATATGTGTTGCGTATGTGTGTGTGTGTGTGTGTATGTGAGAGTGTGTGTTTGTGCATGTAAAAGTGTAAAAAAGGCAATCGATTCAACAAAAAAAAACACAATTTCAAACTCAGTTGCGTTTGTCTAATCACTAGAGCGTAGTGCAGTTTGCGAAACGTGCAACGGAGGGGTACGGAGGCCGGAATACGAATCAGGGAGAGCGAGCAGCGCGCGCAATAAAGAAAACGGTCACGGACGTATCGATGAATTGGCGCCAATGATAGTGACAAAAAAGGGGGAGCAGGTTCTGTTGTAGTCGGGGGGGATTCTAAGTTTGTTTTAAACGTGTTCGTGCACCGTCATGAAAGTGAATTGAGCAAAAAAAAAAGAAAGAATCGGAGCGCAGCACGAGCGATGAAGCTAGCGGCCGACCGGTAGTAAGCGGTAGAAAGTAATTTGTAAGTGTAAGGAACTTTAAAACAATGTCAAAGGCAAACAGTAATACACAAACAGAAGCAGAAGACGAAAACTACAAAAAAAGAAAAAACAGTAGACACATAGTGCAGCAGAAAACGAAGGAAATGAGATAAGTAAAATACAAATAAAAAAAACTAAACCACACACAACAACAAACTACACGCTAGACACAAGCAAACCAACCAACCAACCAACAACAAAAAATCCAGAAAATGAAAACGATAAGGTAAATTTAGTACGATGGCTTCATATGTGATTATAAACAATATAAAAATGGAAGAAGAAACAAGTAACAAATAAGGTAAGAAGAAGCGAGACGCATGAAACCGTGCGAGAGAGGAATGGCAAAATAAAAGTAAATGAGTTAAAAAATATCCGTTTTGCATGGCGTCCTGGTTGTTTCTTTTTTTTTTTTTCTTTTACTGAAATAGTAGCGAAGGAAAGAAAGTCAAGTTTTTTTATGTTCGTGATTGTTCATTATCAGGAATATATAAAACCCACGGCGGTGGCAGTGGCGACACAACACTTCACTTACACTATTAGGAGACCATCCAAAACCAAAAAAGAGGCATCATCCGATCTGCTCAAATCTCACACATCTTGTACGAGTGGACATCGTTGGGTGGATGGAGTGAGATGGAATTATGCTATCGGTGATTCTACCCAGGTAAAATACTCTGGTAAACATACCTTAAGTTTCTTTCTCTCTATTGTAACTGAACCAAATTATTTTCTCAACTCGATCCGTAATTGTCATTTTCAGCATTCGGATTCATGATTCTTTCGCTGTAAACCACATCAGGTAAAGCCACTCTTTTGGAGTTAGGAAAAACACATTAGTTTACTTGTTATACAAAAATACATATCTTTGAAGATTTTAGAAATAAAACATTCAGTTTCGATCTACGTTCGCACGACACTTTCTCACTACTACCCGTTAGCGTTGTTAAGTGTTGTTTAAGGAAATTAACATATTAACTACAACACAATTGCGGTTTGGATTGGTCGTGAATTCGAGCACCTAAATTGAACAGTAAAGGGGAAAGAGAGTCTGCTAATAGCATACGCACTATGCTGTTCTGCATTGTATAGCTCTAGCCGACGATACAGTATTAGAAATATGATTTTTAAAAGGCACTATTTGTTATCCTTATTGGTAAGTTAGAGGAAAGTAAGGCGAACACGCACGTGGCTTCTTAGTACACTAGTCGTAGAGTTGTTGTGTTAAGCAGTTTTGTTAAGCTCCGTTCTCACGTTGAAAATAGAAGCAGAATTGCACCCGTGATCATGGATTGCTCGATTCGATAAGGATGTTCCGTCTTCAGAGATTGGCACGAATAAAAAAAAAACAACGTTCGGTCGCAACAAACCAGTGCTTCTCTACGGGACTGGTTTTTTTATGGTGTTTTCGTGCGAAATACGCAAACGACGCCGAAGCTCGTTCGGGAACCGCTCGTAGCACTTCTTGCACACCGGCTTTTCGTCGTACTCGAAGAATTTGGACTTCTGGTCGAGCTTCTGGTCGCAGATCGAGCAGGAGAAATGATGCACGCACCATGCCTTATTGAGAGCGGTGAAAACTGTTCGTGGGAAAGGTTATATGTTTAGATATGTGTGTGTATGTAATGGCGAGCGTATCGGTTCCACACGACCCACTTACCGTCACCGGCGATGACTTGATTGCAGACGAAGCACAAATTTCCAAACAGCTGATGGTAGTGCGTCTCGCAGTAGGCCATGCCACGCTTTTCGTAATGTCGATGCCCAAGGAACGGCTTCTCACACTTGGCGCATACAAAGTGCTGTGGAAATTAATAAAATTGTTATTGGACTCTTACTGTTATAATACTTTATAAAACTAAATATAACACAATTTTTTTCACTATTTTTACACTATGTTTCCATTGTAGAATGCGTATGCCTACTGAAATAGTTTTTTTTTGTCAAGTATGAGGAACATGGCAAGAATGGTATAGATGTTTTGTGTAAGTTTTAGGTTTAATCCTTTGCCAGATCGCAGTAAGAATAATTAACCTTCCTGCAGTATGAATTACATATATAATTGATACTAAGTATGATTAAAACAGATGGAAAATGTACGGATGTTAAGCTCCATAGTACACCAACTATGTCACAAAACCCTGTATTAGGTTTTCTCTGGCTTTACTTAGCTTAACTATCATTAAAATTGGATAGCCCAACGCCATCTTTCTCGCAAAAAAAATCATCTACGTGTTTAGACCGATAGTTAATTTTTGACAGCGTAGATCTTGATACGAAATGATGTGTGGTTCTATGAATGTATAATAAACCAAAAAATGATTCGATCACTTAATTTGAAGTGAAAGTGACATTTTTACGATGAAATTTACTGTACATCACTTTGTAAAAAAACCTATCTTGATGTTTCCTTGTTAGATGAGATCGTGTTAGGAAAATAACATTATTAAAAACGCTTTTCAGAACTTTCTCTAGAAGCCGGAAGAAAAGCTTAATATCTTTCTTCCAGAACAACTTCATACGTACCTCCACATGCCAATGTTTGCCCAATGCCGTCACAACGCGCTCCTCGATCGGGCGTCTGCAGGCACCACAGATCGGAATGCCCATGCGATCGTGACACCGTAGACAGTACAGCTCGTTCATATCGTTGGCCGCATAGCCACTGCGGTTCTTTACCTCACGTGCCGACGAATCCAGCTCGGCCCCGCACGCGGTACAGTTGAAGTGATACCCATGGTACACCTCTCCCCGGAAGCGTAGCGGCGCGTCGTCGATGACACCACTAAAACGAACGAGAGCATTTACAAAGCTGCTCCCCCGCTAAACCACCGCAAACCCCCGCAACTTACTGGCACTTGTTGCAGATGTGCTTCCCGAGCCCGACCTCTTTCTCCTTGCGGTTGCAATCGTGGCAGAGCGCCCGGTTCTGGTTGCGAATGAAGCCCGAATCGGCCAGCGGAATGCTGCACCGCTCGCAGGTAAAGCACTGCGGATGCCAGTTCGCTGCCATCGCCTTAATGACGCGCCCGATGACGAAGTTATTGCACTTGTTGCAGCACGGTGCGAACAGGATGTGAAAGTCCTTTTCGCAATACTTGCGCCCCTCGAACTCGTAGAAGATGCCATCCTGGAACTGGCGGAAGCATTGCGCGCATCTTTGGGAAGCGAAACAAGCACGGGTCAGTAAATGAAAGTACAAATTCTGGCGATGGTTATGTTTCACTCACACAAAGCATTGCGTATGCCAAAGTTGTCCGTTCGAGTTGACGATGCGCTCGTGCGGCTCAAAACCTTCATCGCATCGGGTGCAGTGCATGGTGCCGAGCGACATATTGTTGGTGGTTACACTGCGAAAGAAATTGTTTGGTTAATTAATCCAACGAAATGAATAATTTCGATTATGTTAACCATCAGCCTATAGCAGGAACCATGTTACACATTGCATTGATTTTATAAAGCTATTAGGATTATTTTCGTCAGTGAAATAAATTGTTGAATGGTTGATTGATCGTCTTTTATGAGCCGTGTTAGATTTCAAACAATCAAAGTATAGCTATTTATAATATTTCTATCATTGTGCTATAATCTTCCCAAATACAATAACAGCCTATTTGTATAATGCATATCCACATACATGACAAAAACTAAGTAGGCTGTATTTTTGGTCCTTATTTACACCTTGTGGTTATGATGATACGTTTAGTTCTGGGTGTTTCTAAAAAAAAGGTTAACTAGGATAGAAAGGAATATATCATTGGCACATAAACAAAACATTGATGGGCATTTGGCATACTTTAAACGTATTTGTCCGATACCACATAAATACCAAAGATAACCGCCTTCTAGAACTGATTTATAGTTATAATAACAGATGTTTCACAAGTTAGATTATGGCATTCTGCTACACCTGTAGTAGAAACATTTTAGGTATAAACTTTTCAAATGAACAAAATCATAGACGGTAGGAAAAATTATGTTAAGCATTAATAAGAAACTTAGAACAAATATATACTGGACGAACACAGCACGTCGTCAGTTTGCTATTATTCAATATTTGTTTGAGTTTTAAAAACTGCTTTAATTGTGGTAGCAACGCCAACGCATCGCAATTTGCATAAACATTATAGCAAGCGTCTTAGTCAGACTGCAAAATGTTTGTTTGTGCTCATTTCCGTTTAATTTGCACGGAAAAAACAACGATGAACAACGAGATTGCAAAACTGACACCAAAACTTCCCCAACGGCAAATAATGACGCTATTGGCTATGAATCGTCCGTCCGTTCTCGAAAATGACTTAACCCAACACACCATCCCAATGGTCACGTCATTACGGTTGGGCGAAAATGGGGCGAGGAGTCATGAAAACCTTTCCGAAGCGCGTCACAGAAACTAACCCACTGGCCGCCACCGTCTGCAGGTTTGATCTGCCAAACTGATCGCACGATTCCATCCTTTTGCCGGGAGTGGTCGGTGTTTCCGGTACGTTCGGAAGGTTTTGATACGTCCCGGCGGCGTTCTCAGTGCGCGAATTGGGATCTCCCGCGTGGAGAGTGCCCGAAAGACCGTACGGTACTGTCGATCGTTGCCCACCAGCACTCGGTCCTTGCCGTAGGGTGTAGTTGTTATCGTACAGAGGGTTGTTTGCTGACGGTTGCGATGTCGCCAAGAAGTGTACATTGCGCTGCGGTGTCGGGTTCGTTGTTGTTAGCGAGGGGAGCGGCTTTTCGTCGCCGACCCTTCTTATCGGCGACTTAGGCTGCTGATAATAACTCTCCATTTGGGGGCGCTGTGGATACGAGGTCATGTTTTGCACTGATGGACGCGCGGCGGGAACAGGGCCGAGTGTGTGAAACGCAGTGCGCGGCGTAAAATTCTTTTCCGGAGTCATCTGATCTCCGGATCCGGTGGGACCGCTGCCATCCGGCTGCAATAGGTTCTCCTTGGATGTTGTGCGACGCTTGTATAGGTACGAATCTTCCAGCGGTTTTAGTTTGAGTGTACTCATAGCGCCTTGCTTATTCTGCTGTTTCCTCGGCCGCACTTATTGCACACGTTTGCTTTTCGTGTAGAGCTTCAATTCTAGCAACACTTTTCTAGCTGACGAGGCAAAGAAACACTACACGGCACGGTGGAAACGAGATCGAGACTTCAAGAGCGAACTTCGGGTGCGACTGGTACAGGTTAGACGCGGACATTTAGCAGGCACACATAATACGCCTTCACTTCGGCAGAGATTAATAGCTGAACGTGATAAACGGACCGTCACGTTGTTTGCCCGATAGCGGGTTCACAATCGAGATGCGTCAGTACTCGCTAGCCAACCGACGATTGTTGATGTGTGTTGTGTGGTTTACTCTATGGAGGAGTTTTTTTTTTATCACTGCTGCTGCTCTAATCGTTACAGGCACACTCAGTACGCCATGAAGTGCGAACTTCAACTGCATCTCGACTCCCAGGGCGTAGATACTTTTCGAAAATACAGTTCGAAAAGTGTGTATTCTGCCGCGCTGCATCGACGGTCCACTTTTCCAATAAGGATTTGCCCAACGGGAACCAGTTAGCTGGTGGTTCGTTCTCGTTTGCCTTCGGTTTAAGCTGCATTGTGTACGCGCGTTGCGCGAAGGTAGCGCAAAAAGAAAGTACCACAAAACGGTGCGCGGCTGCGGGTGGAACGAAGATTTGTGCCTTTTAAGGAGAAAACAAGCCTGGGTTGTGTGGTGATTCCGCGTTGACAGCGGGAATGCCCACCGCATCCGAATGCATTCGGAAGGTATAAATGTTCATCACCCACTTGGGCAAGCATGGGACAAGTTTTTTGCCCCCGTATCTTGCTCAACCATGTCACGTTTTCGCGTGAAGCTCAAAGCACACACGGGTACCGGGAAACATTTTTATTTCCCTTGCGATAGTGATAATTGCGAAACGGAAGAAGTGAGGTGGTTAACTTCATGTCGATTGTATCGACTCATTCTTTTAGCATCTGTGGTTGCTTTGGTGGATAGTTTATCATCTGATTTTATTTGGCGATCGTTGGATGTGTTTTGTGTCAAGTGTCGTGTAAAGTTTTTTTTTGTGGAAAAGTACGTACAAGAATCGTTTCGTTTTTTCGGTTAAACCTGATTAAATAAATTAATTGGTTCAATTTAATTGATTTGACGACATTCTTGAACTAATATGATAAAAGTGTTAAAGCTAGTTAAAATGCCACTGAGTAGTACATAAGCTTGCGCAAAGCCCTTGGTTGCTCTGTTATTTAGTTTTCGAACGGCTAACTTTCGAAATACATAGCAACGGCTACACCATCTGGTTCCAAATTCGGTTAGTTTTGTTGACATTTAGCACCACACCCAAAATGTATTTGTGCGGAAATTCCTCCCATAGAAGTAGGCCTTACCCTGCAACTGGAGCCATGTTCTAAATTCAGATCAGTGTTTTTTTTCCTACGACTGTGCGATTTCCTTAAAAGGAATCAATTTCCCAGCCAATCCGACGAGTGCAAAACTACAATAACGAAAATAGCGTCAATTAAAAGACTGGGAAACTATCTAGATGGATCAACATGTTCACTACGTATACTAATATAAATCTAAAAGACCTTGGATAAGAAAAACGTAGGCAGATGGTGGCACGCAATCCTCTATTTTCGTTGCGAACGATCACCACATTCGTACCAAACCTGGGACGATCGATGAGCTCATAGTCTTCTCATGCAGCATACACACCTCTTTCAGCACCTGGGCGCAGTATGGTGGTTATCGTTCGAAACGCCACCCTCTTCACCAATCGGCCGGCAATATGGATAAGGCACTTGATAACGTTAGGTGATAAATTAAATAAATAAGGCACTTTTAGCAGTAAAAGTTAAATAAACAAAAAAGCAGAACGAAATCCACCTTCTCTTGTTTTGTTTTTTCTTTTCGCGTCCCAAAGGGCACTTTTGACAGTTTGGTAAATGTTATACCACTGTGCGTTACGTGCGTTACGTGCGTTACTAAAGAATATTATTTTGGTGGATCAAATCCAGCTGTGAAAATAGTTAAATAAACAGATTACAGCTTGGCGAAATTTACGATACTAATATTCGCTGTGTTGTAGTATACTAAATCGTTAATTTGTTAAAGAACATATAAACTGTTATACAAAGGATATGATTATTCTAAACTCTTGATCATTGATAGCGACATCAAACATGTTTAAATTTTACTTTAATCCAATGTGCAGAGCATCCTTATCGCTTTTAAGTATTATAAATACAATAGATTTATTAAATCCACCATTAGTTCAAAAGTAGAGTGTCGAATTGTTGAATGTTTTAATGTGCAATCGCATGGTCTAATACACTCCAAGTTGTGGGTTCATATCTCAACTCGGCAATTTTCCCGTACGCAACATTTTTCGTATAACAGTCCGGGAAAGTCAGAAACGGCTTAACTCTTCCTTCCGCGTTGTGATTGTTCGAACGAATATAATTGTAATTTACAAGGATTAGCAAAACAATTGGTACACTTGAAGATAGAATGATAATCTTTACAATAGTTTCTACCCATAAGTAAACCGAAATCGAACTGGAATGTTATCCTTATTTATTTTCTACATCCGACGACGAACGGAACTCAAATAAACAACAAATTGTAAAACAAAGGGACATCGCTGACATCCTTGACTGATTGGTGGTCGGCGATTGCGGGAAGGCAGGATTGTTGACGATCATCTGCAGCAGCAATTCATGCCTGTCCATGGCGGAAAAACGTGACGTAAAAGGGATGATGACACACAGCGATGACGAGTAACTCCAGGGGGAGGGTGGGCTCTTGGCGGCGAAGATGAAATTTGCGCCCGACCGTCCGTTTGATAGACACGTTTGCCAGCCATATTAGCATAGCGGCGGTACGACGAAAAAAGAAGAGTCTTGTTTTGGAAGCTTTTCCTTCCTTTTCAGGAACAAGGAGAAACGTGTATGTGCACTTGGTTCGCTCTAAGCAGGTGGGCAACCCAACGCTCTGATGCAGGATGAGTCCGATGTATAACTCTTTCTTTACAATTGTGTGCGTGTGATGGTAAAGTTTACATTCAAGTGCACAACAGAGCGAGAACAATAATTTAACTACGGCAGCTGGAACGCCCGATGGTTAAAATGGATTTAGTTATCCTTCTTCATTCTGGTCGAGGTCATACGGTAGATGATGGAGTCACGGCCCGGATCCATCGTGCCGATCACGATCGAGATGGCAATCAGCGAGAACGCGAGCACAACGCTGAACCACAGAATGATGTTGAACATGACAGGGTAGTTGCTGTTGTACTTCAGCGCCAAGTTCAGCGGCTGCGGAATAAAGAAGAGGATTTATATTGTTGATCCACTATCGTCGTATAACGACTTACATCCTCCTCTTCCTGTTTCGGCTGGACGGCTTGACGCTTCGAGCGAACCACCAGCTGTCCTTCGTTGGCCGTTACCAACCCCACGATGACAGCTCCGTCGAAAGCCTTCTCCGATGCCGTTTCCAGACCGGCCAGCGCGCTGACGAACAGTTTGTTAGCTTCTTCCAGGGCGGGCGAGTTCGGTTCGTGAGCGGCAAGCAGAGCTTCGAACGAAACGCGGACGATGTGTACGGTGGGAATACGGTCGGTCGACGTGACGAGCAAATCGCTCAGTCCGTTCAGGAACGCAATCTGGCGCAAGAAGTCCGAGTCGGCCTTGTTCGATTTTGGCTTCAGGTGTTGGGGTTTCACCTCTTCGTCATCGGGTTGCACGGTGCCAAGCGGGGTCGTAAAGCTGTCGGACGATTCCTTCAGATCAACCTCGAAACTGACACCCTGATGATCGGCAGACTTCTGCACCAGCTCACTGAGTGCGACGGATCCGGTGTTACCATCCAACTGGAAGCTTTTAGCACCCTGCAAATATCGATTGCGTTCCATTGTTATTACAACACTCTTCTCCGTGGAAGTCCGAGCGAATACTTACGTCGACCGCGAGCGAGTCGAGACCCTCGGCAACGACGACCACGGCACCGTTGGCGGTGTTGAACGGGTCCTTGATCGTCATACCGTCCCATTCCGTTGGCAGACTGACAGAGTAACCGAGGGCGGCACCGAAAACTTCCGGCAGCGCTTCCGAATCCAAGCGGCTGTTTCCACTGAACTCAACCGCCTTCGGTGAATACAGCACCGAAAGTTGATCACAGTTTGCTGAAATGGCAACGCAGAAGAGTTTTATTCACTTTTACCATGGCACACAGCGGATTGGGATGGATTGTGTAAAAAACATGGGTGCTAGGGAATGTAGTGTTTATATTTTTCCTTTGCAGCCAATCGCTTTTCCAGCCTCGCCCGTTCGCAGTTGTAGTGCGCAACTCTCGAAACGATGGATGTTTCTTTCATGTGGAATAAAACTTACCAGCTGCAAACAGTGCAAATACGAGGAAAATCGTCCGCGACATTTTGTTCAGCGAAAAAGTTATCTGCCTGCCCTCCGATTTTGCACTTATGATCATATGACGTTTAGTTCAGTGGGAAAAGTCGATTTTTTTTGATCACGTGTGTTTTCTTTTTTCTTTCTTTGGCAAGAAATAGCAAACAAAACAACAACGACAGCTGTCAAAAATGTCAGTTCATTCGGGCAGATCACCGGGCTTCCACAGTCACAGATATTTGTGTCGCGAACTGTCTGTCGTTTTGAGCGAGGCGTCGCGATGGAGCGAGATGCAAGAAAACGAAATCGCTAACAAAAGTCCTCAGCATTCGTCATGCATCAATATGTGGGAGGGAGATGCAAAAAGAGAATCGACGCAGTAGGAGAGAAACTACGGACTAGTTAATTATAAACGGACAAATTAATAAACATTATTTTTCAAAAACACCCGCACCGAAAACAGAAGAAATTTAATCTTGTGTTTACATTAAGTACAATATTGTAACATTTATTATACCCATTAAAATTACAATTTCATGCCAGTACGGCGTGTAACAAATCTGGGTGGTAGTGTAGTGCATATGATAACTATTTGTTCTTCCGAGCAACATAATTCAACTACATTTCTTTGCTTTTAAAAAATCAATAGTTTCTAACATGTCAATGAAATCCCTTGCTCCCCTATATCGTTATTATGTGTTTTTTGTATTTTTTGTAGTTCATTATAAAGACGGCTTAATGGAATGAGTAAACTATTCAAGTTAATTGTCGTGTGCAGCATCATCTCCTTCTTATGAGATTTCAAACAAGTAATAAGTTAAAACTGCACATTTTTAATTAAGTTATTTGAAAAAATCATTTTATCAACTGTTTTTTTAATGCTGCTGATCGTGAGTATACTAACAAGTCTAAAGGTGCTTTAAAGCTTGTAAGTAATAAAAAAATTCGTCTTCAACTTATCCATAGTATGTGCAGCTATTTTGTTGAACAAGAACAATCAAACTACTCATTTTGTACAGGTACCGTCGTCCAGAACTGCTGCGGAAGCTTACTCAACATGGAAAGTATAATTGTAGGCATATGCGCCAGTCGGGAGAAATCAGTATAGTGGATAGCCGCGCAATAGTAGACAACAAACGGCAAAGGAGACAACTAACGTGTTGTTGTTGTCGTACAGTATGTTTTTTAATGCTTTGGGGATTTAAAGGACTAAACATAACCAAAAGTGTGTATCTACAATCAATTTAAATGCTGTTTTACGAAGTGTCATCTGCTTGGGCATTCAAACGAAACACTGCGAGTAAACATCATTACACTTACTTATCTTTATTAAAATAAATATCCTAACGAACATTCCAAATACATGTATATATGAATCATTTGTCGAGTTGATAATCTTTTTACCAATGCATACGATTGATTATGCACACAACACCTCTTTTCCATCATCATAAGGCATCACGGGTAGCTTTTTTTGTTGTTGTTGAGTGGTTGGAATCAATTTACGCGTAATAATTAAAACCTCTATAAAACGTGCACCGGTCTTTCTATTTGACGGCCAGCTTTTCCCAGCAGGGATCACAAACACGCACCGGTTTGTTTCCATTTCCCGCTAGCTGCTGGTCGGGCGTTAGGGTGGCAACGTGCTCCGAGCAGCTGGAACAGAATATTTTACCACAGTTCCGACAGTGATGTTTTCGTCGCGTCATGCTAAACTCTTTATCACACGCGGTACACTTAGAGACGACTTTGTCCGGTGTCCAGCCTCCACCAGCACCACCGGGTGCAGCGTCACCTTCTCTGCTAACGCCATCGGGACCATAGTGATTGTGACGGTTGCCGGTTGCTTTTTCTTTCAGCTCCGAAATTTGAAGCTTGCTGACGCTTAGCTGCACTCCAAGTTCCTCCAGCGTGCGCTGATCTTCGGCCCACTGACTGCGTAGTTTTTCCAGCTCAACGTTAGCTTTCCCTAGTTGCTATTAAGTAGAATACAGAAAACGATTGGAATGATCAAAGCGATGGAGAAAGAAATGGACAGATAATTTGATGAAAGCATTACCTTCGAATCATCCGACAACTGTTTCACCTGAAGCTGCAGGTCGCTGATGAGCTCCTTATGTTCCATTTCCTTTTCCTGCATAGCGGTACGCCACTCGCGTTCGATGCGCAAATCCGCTTCTGCTCTGGCCGCCCTTTGTTCGCTGGCGACCACTTGCAGCGATAAGGCCTGCGAGGATTCTTGCAACGCATTCAGGCTGGCTGTTTCCGAGCTATATCTGCGTTGAGTTGAGAAATATCGATTAGTATCTATGCCTCGTTTAGACTCGTGTAGTTTAGGGTAAACTATTGATAACATAATTCTAATAGGTAGTTGTCAATGAATGATTAACGTTATTCTAAACAGCAGTTGAATTGAGTTCTTGAGCCAATACTATCAAATTATTAAGTGTAAACTATATTAAACTTGTCTGTAAACAGCATTTCCCTTATCCCTTATTTAGGTATTAATAAATATCTCGTGTAGATCGAGTGTGCTGTGCTTCGAAATGTTAATTATTTGTTAATTATTTAAATAATATATTAAAACAATTAATATTTCTAATTCTGGTGGTCATTTAAAAAAACTATATATATGTATATGTAGATTTGCATGTTATGTTCTATTTTTCTTTTATTTCGTTATCTTCATACTTCTGCTATTAGTCGCTTATAATCGAGTATACTTTACATATGTAAGAATACTGAAAGGTATCCGCTAAATGGAAGGCTAAGTATATTCTTTTGTTTTGGTTCAGGACACAGTTCACTTTTAACAATCATTAACACTAGTGGTCAAATGGGGCAATTGACATTTTTCAAGATTTATGCTACGAATGGACGAAAATTGTAAAAGCTATCGAAAACCTGGATAAAGGCAGGGTTACAAACTAAACGGTTTTCGAAATTGAAACAGTTTTATGCATAATTTGATGAAAATTTAACTATCACCGCTTCTCGCTTTCTCTCTGTTTTTTGGTGTAACGACTGAATTCATTCCTGCCGTTTAACCGGCTTACTAGACTCATTTTGACCACCATAGCTGATTTGTCACTCCTCGTAAAGGAAAGACATTCCAATGGGATCATGGTACCAGTCCGGACGTGTGAAAGACCGGCGCCGCTACCATTACATTAGCGGGTTGCCAAAATATACAAAATTTTTACACCTTTGAAACATGCTTTGAAATTTAAAAAAATAAACCTCTATTCCTGTACTAACAATGTTTTAGGCGGTTTTACACACCTAGGACTGAAAGTTTGTTTTTCATCTAGAGCGGAGCTGTTCTGGCAACGGGAAATTTATATGCCAATAATCATTGTACCTATCTGTGAAATACGAAACAGGAAGTGTACTGTTCTATTCTCAAAAAAAAAACAGAATTATAAATTATAAATAAACAACTAAATGGACTAGTATATGATTTAATCGATAATATATTTTACACTAAAACCTTGCCCCATGAAAAAAAAAACAATTAGTGTTGATGATTTTCTTTCGTATACTGTGCATCACAGTATCGTAAATAACGAAATTTGTTTGAGATTTTAATGCAAATTCAATTTAATCAAATAAAAGATTAATTTAACATCTACAGCTTTATAGCAAATATATAAATCCAATTTCAACCATTTTTATAATTTCGGATCAACCCAAATCCACTGGTAAGAAACAAACGGTGCTTCCATTTACATCCTTTCCATGAAATTTCCTACATATACAGTAAATTGTATCATCCAGCCTGATGGATTTCCTTCCCGGCTTCTCCTCTGCGTTTTGTCGAATTCAGTAGAATACTTTCTTTCGGCAAAATTTTATCGCTTTCCTCTGATGAGATCTTTTAATCAGACATGTTAACCGGTTCAGTATTGAATGAGAAATCCGACAGATTGGACGAAACAATTTGAAGTAAGTGATAGGGAAATGTTAAGGAATGGGTGAATTTAACTGTATTAACATGTTAGCATATTTGCAGATTATATTTAAGAAAAAGTTAATATCTTTTTCAATGTGTTATCAAACACAAAAAAGACACCAAACAAAAAAAAAATGCACAATTTTACATACCCCAATAAAAACATATAAATATGAAACAACACCATATTTTAACCAGATTTCCTTCATTTTATTGACTTGACCTCTATTCGTCGTCAAATCGAGTTGTATTTCATACCATTCCAATAATACAAGGGCAATATTAGCTGTTTCCTAAATGGCAATAAAAGCGCTCTATTCCGTTGAATCATCGATCACATATCCGTACGATACATGTTGTTGGTTTTAAAATTATGTTGCTTGTTTTATTATGTTGTAATACGTAATCATCAAAATAAAAAAAACTAGTCTTTGGCTAAAAGAATACTCATAAAAGAGGCTAGAGGCTCAATGAATGCTTATTACTATTGATTTCAGGCTCAAACGAGAACTCAACTCAACTGCACCTCACACGGCTAGTGTTTTATAGTAAGATTAGTAAAGGGTAAAGGCATACAGTGTTTACTATTGTTAAGATACGCTAACTTAGTCGTTGCACTAACGAGACGAATGTAAAAAAAACAGATTTGCATACTTTTTCTCCAGCTGCGAAATCGCACTTGCCATCGATTCGCGCTGCGTTTCCATGCGCGACATTAGCTCGGTTTTGTGCTTCAACGACGCCTCGCACTCCTGCGGTAAGAATATGGGTGGATACATAAATAGCTTATTAACGCCATGTTTTGCTGATGTTTGCATCGTATCGCTGTCCTGCCACCATTCCCATAGCCTTAATGAAACGCGTTTAAATTACATGTTTCGAGAATAAAAGAATAAAACACTATTCATTTTGAGTTTTGTTGGAAGATTCCGAAGGTGTCGGGTCTTCCACAATTGCTGGATTGCTGGCACCACCGTCCACCTCCACTTGCGGAGGTGATGATAATCTCTTCTGTGCTTGCTGCTGTTCCTGCTGCCCTTTCGATGCGTCCTGGGTAGCTTGAGTGGCCATCACGCTAGAACTTTCCGACGAAGTACCGGTGGTTGCGGCAGTGGTAGTAGTGGCTGTTGCGGACGCTCCCACCGAAGGAGATTTACGCAGCTTGTTTGCGTTAAACGGCGGAATGGTACCGATCTTGAGATGTGGTTTTTTGTTCGGTGGACCGACCAGCCCGCTCCCATACGACCCACTTCCCGATGGTGACGACACACCACCACCGCCGGTGAACGAATTGAGGGTGCTGATTTGGGAATCCGTCATCGCGTCGGCGGCTCCCTTCCGTTCGAGATTGGACAGTATTTTGCCGATTTGTGACGCTTTGATCTGTAACCGTGATACCATCTCACCCTTCTGCGTTAGCTCCAACTCACATTCCTGGGTAGAAGGTGCCGTCGGAAGGATGAAGACAAGAGGAGACAAATTTTACACCCTTTCTTTCGTGATCCCTGTGCGGAGCGAACCCAACTTAAAAATATACGTCCGATCACCACTCACTCGATCAGACGCTTGATTAACGCCAACAAAAAAAAAACAACAATCTTCATTAAACATCTAACCCAATATTACCTGTAGCTTACGGTACATGTCAAGATTGATTGACTTGATGTCCTCCAGCTGACGACGCAGCGATACAATGGTATCCTGTTTTTCGTGTATATCCTTCTCCAGCAGTTTCATGGCCATTTCCGTTTCCGCCTTCAGCGACACCTTCGATGGGAGAATTTACAAATAAAACAAATCATACATAGTCAGCCGTTAGTAAGGGGATCACTTCAAAACGCCATTAGTTTCCAGTGGCCACACTAACTTGAAGATCCAGCTCCTTCTCAATCTCCTGTCGCTTCTTGCGTTCCTCGGCGAGCGTTTCTGCCATCTCCGGATCAAACCGATCCAACACGTTCGTCTTGTCCTCTATCGGGTGCCCGTGCTGGGAGGCCCTTCGCAGGGCCGCATTTTCCGCCTGCAGTGCCATTAGGCTGTTCCGAGCGATTGCCAGATCTTCCTTCATCAGTGCGTTGGTCGTGGTGAGTGATTCGACCTTCGCCTGCAGATTCGCGACAGTAGCACTGGAGAAGGCCAAACAGTGTCGTTAGGTAGATTTAGACCTCACCACCACGGTCTTTAGATGACGCTTACTTGAGATGTCGGTTCAGTTCTTCGATGTAGTTCTTCTGATCGAGCACAGCCGTCATGGCGCCGGTCGCACTGTCGTCGATGCCGCCCGCCACACCACCATTATTCTCTTCGTCCGGACTGTTGCGAGAGCTTGAGCGTAGATACAGCGAAAAATCAATCACACCCTGCTGCGAATCGAGATCTTCCTCCTTCACGCACAGATTGCAATCGATCACATTCAATCCGACCAGAATGCCCACGATGATGATGATCTGCAACGCAACGGAGAGTTGACGGGAGATGGAGAGATTCATACCAACCAATTCGGATGGAACTCAGCAACCATTGCTAACTAATTCATACCTCATCGCTCATCATCAGTGCGTGCGGCTCATAATACTCGGCCAGCGAGTCGTCCCGATGTTCGATTAGCACCTGCAGATAGTCGGCCAGCTTTTTCTGCATCAACGCCAAGCGCAACCAAGCCCGGGCACGGCCCATGTGCGTTCGAACCGTGGGCAGATCGCGCACGGACGACGTTATGTCCAGCGCTTCGACGCAGTACCGCTCGACGCTCTGCAGAATGTCCCAGAGTTCCTTCTTGGGGCCAAGTAGGCCTTTCTTCGGTTTTAGCCCGTGGCGCAGGACATGTTCCAAAACGATAAAGAAGTGCTGCAGCGGCAGATGGTCCGAATCTAGCATGCGACCGAAGCGCAGCGATTGCTCCAACAATTCCTTCACCACCAGTTTGCATATTTTCACCAGATTACTCCGTTCGATCGATGCCGGATCGCGCGCTATTTGTTGGCCGACCCCCGAAGAATTCCGATCCGAGAACAATATGAAACATGGAAATAAAAACACGCAAATGCACAATACGGGTTTTAGGCGATGCGAATCGTAGCCAATAACAAACGAATCACAGTAGACATGGGATTTACTACGATGACAGTAATTTGACAATTCGTCTCGGACTCGTAACTAACCGCAGCAGCGTGAAATCAAAGTGAACGTATTTCATCAAATTCTAGCGCCAAATTAAGAGAGAAAATGGTGAAAACAGAACATTGTTGCGGAGTGAGGATTGCAAGAAATGGCGCTGCGGTACATCATCACGGCAAGAAATTCAGTTTTCGCTTGGAGATTTTGCAGTAGTAGTAGTTTATGTGCTGAGCTGTTGATCTTTATGTTGATCAGTGCAATGAGAATGAATCAGGTGGATGGCGCTGTGCCTTTAAACGAAGGAAAACCAACCGCAGAAGACTATTTTCAAACCCGGAGAGGATTATTTTCGAAACAATCTTGCTTCACTGCCGATGACTTAACCGTACTGGAAGCTCGGCGACATTATGAGGTAAATTATACGATTAATCTTCTGACATGGTTATTATGTAAATGTAATCTAAATCGTTGTAGAAAATGATGCCTGAAAAACTTCGAGAATTTTTACCTTTAGACGACGAAGCGTGCGCACGGCAGATGAAATTTATAATCGAATTGGAAAAGAAGACATCCGAAGCGATCGCAGAAGAAGAAAGTAAAGAACTGTTGATGATAGCTTTTGCGGATGCTGCTGGGGCGTTTATGAGCGGTTATTTTGTACCCGTGTTAAAATATTCCTTCTATGGAGGATTTGCCAGCCAGATGGCTGTAAGCAATGCAACACGACTTTTGAGAAAATATGAGACATTTTTGAGAAGCAAGAGCATCGCGTACAGCGATTGGAAGCTACATGAAATCGATCCTGTCGATTTTTTGCAGCAGGTTGAAGTTATAGCGGACAAGGAAATTGAAGCAGAACGACCCGAATGTCACCGTTTACATGAAGATCCGATGGAAGCTATGAAGCCGATGGTGGAGTTGGACGAAGATTCTACAGAAATTGTGCAAATATCGTTGCCCTATTTTCGCAATGGATCTGTTTACAATCCAAGAGCGAAGAGCGCAAACCGTGCACTATTACAGTATTACCTTGAAACGTCGAATTGTTTGCGAAGGAGCAAGAAAAAGCTAGCAACTTTCCAAAGAGATCTTTCCGAGTGGATATCAAGTCATATTGGATATATTTTATCAAACGACACCCGCTTCTACCCTGCTTTCGAAAGTATATTGAGAGTACAGAAAACTATAGACAATGGGCGTAAACTTCCCAAAAAGTCCATCACTGAAATGAACGAGGATATACAAGAAAGTGAAGATACCGATGATGACTTTCAAGAAAATTCAAACGATCTGGAGCAATCGACAGACGTTTCGTGGACCAAAAAAGTATCCCTTTGGATCGGATGCAGTCTAGCGGTATTGCTGATCGTGTACATTATTTTTAAAATGAAACAGAACCGTACCATTATTACCGGGAACCGACTAACTCATCGACGAAGAAAACCATCGGAAAGGGTCAGGAGATCCAGCAGTCGCAAATTATCTCGAGAAGCCAGCGAAGAGGACGAGGTCACTGTGTTCGATCTGACTGATCCTGAAGCCACCAGCAGTAAGCAGCGTAGTACGTATCAAATGGTATTCTCTTAATATACCAGACTTGTGTATTTAACTATTCGTTCACATTAGCTTCCAGGGTCAGAAACAAGCAACGAAAGTTCTCTGTAGCACGCTTAATGCAGCGTATGCATCCTAGTAGGTGGAAATCAAGTGCCAAGGGATACCAACCGGTCGCTGTTGATCCGTTCGATGCAGAAGCCACGGATCCCTTGCTGATGAAGCGACAAGAAAAGTGGAACGAAAATGACCCACAGCCAGGACCGTCGGGAATGAACAAGAAACATAGATCACGGTCATGCAGTTGCATCTCGTGCATTGAACAGGAGATATGCCTCGATGCACGACCGTCGCTTGCACGTTCCGTATCGTTCGGTAAGAACCAAGCGAACGTAAAATCTCTCAAACAAAATACAAACAACATATCATCTTCCTCATAAGAACATGAATACAAAAATCGGCTTCTATAAACACTGCGACAAACCGTAACTATAACTACAGGATGGCGTAACGTAATAGTAATTCAAAGAAACAAAATTCGATTATAACAAAAATGAAGGAAAAATAAAACACAAAGGCTGATACTATGCGTACGGCATATGGAAAAAGCACATCCAAGAGCATCTGAGCGGCAGTTTGTGATCGAGATTGCTGTACTTAAAGCCAATGCAGATGATCAAGCCAATCAATCAAAGCCCCGCATGGTACGTCCGCTTCACATTCTTCCATGATGTTCGCAATGTTTCATTTTGTCTGATCGAAGGGAGCCATCCCGGGGAACCCACCAGAACGTGTCTCATTATCTCAACATCGCAAATCATAGTACGCTCAATGCATGCGCTCCAATACAAAGCACGTTTTGTTTTCGACCGTTTCACCGTCGATTTCAAGCCGAATAGGTCTGCATAGTTTGCAGACACTTTGTATTGGCATCACATTGAGGATGGACATTTTTACAAAACTCACACATACAATGGAATGGAAAACCGAAATGACTATATAACCAATCAGTAAAAATACAGGAAACTAATAAACAAATCATAAAAGAACAGTGGGTGAGTGAATGGGTGAGTTGTACAATAATAAAAGGCACCTACAGTAGTAGTTAACCCAATCGCGCTCGATAATCTTCTCATCGCATTTTACGTTCTCAATTATACCGAAACTGCAGTCACCGGATCCTCCGCCTGCACCACCTCCGCCGCCGCCCAGCGCATCGGTTCCACCACCGGGGCCACCGCCGCCTCCGCCGCCGCCGCCGCCACCGCCGCCACCGGTCTGGCCGTCTTTGATATCGAGATCCTGCAGCTCCTTCAGACAGAGCCACTCGCCGTCGACGGTGACGCGAAAGTTGCACAGATAGATCGTGTCCTGGGCGGCGGTATCGCTGACGCTACCACCGCCGGCCACCGCCCCGCCCCCGGCACCGCGCACCTGCGCCGCGACCGCCCGATGCCCGTCGCCGCCGGTGCCGGCGGGGATGGCACGGGGCAGTGTGATCAGGGTGGTGCCCGCTCCGTGATGGTGTTGTCCATCGCCGTTGCCGTTCTTACCGTTGATTCCCGTGGCCGCGCTGCCGCCACCGGCCGCCGTACCGACGACGCTGCCGACATTGCTGGTGGCGGTGGTGGAGGAGGTGGTGGTGCTGGTCGCAGTCGTTTGATGGTGATTGTTCGGCTGTGCAATGCCCAACGCACGCATCTTTGGCTGTGGCGTGCCCACACCGCACGGAAACGCATGGATCGTGAGAAGATAGAGAAACGGAAACTAGTATCAATGGATCAAGCGTACGAAGCGTTCTGGTCCGAGTTGACGAAACGTACGAAAAGTAGCCGAAGCGCGTGGGGTTGCAAAAATTGGGAAGAAAACAGTTGCCCTAGATTCCAAAACGCGATGGTTTAAGCGAGTTACAAAAGGATCTATTTAATCTGGCATTTGCTTTTACGCTTCCATATGCGGCTATATGGAGCTTGTCGGCCTGCAAACATTTATACGACAACATTGTTATCGTGATTGTGAAGCCAGCAGAAACCATCAAAAGTGGAATGTTTCACATGTTAGTATTTAGGTCTTGAGCTTGACCTTGGAATCAAAACTATTTGCACACAAAACAATGACTCACAGCATTTCCCTCTGTGGCGGTGATCTACTAAAATACGAAACTAGTTCATTTTGATGCCATCGGAAGCCAATTCACTTTTCATTAGAAGAAACAAAGAATGATGAGCATGATGTAGGCAAACGGGCCAGAATCGAGAAAGGTTGTTTTTTTTTGTGTGTATAAATGTTAGGTACACCGGAATCAATATCTATTTTATCTTCCCAATTCATTCATTCCGATTCGCTTTCACTGCTTTTGTACGCCATCGTTTGTCTAGAAAGCAAGGACCAAACGGCTCCTGTCCGGATACTTTCACATATCATATGGTGGGGAACATCCACCGCTACTTACAGTGCGATTTACGGAGCCTAAGGGGTGACTCAGCAATGTTTCCGTTTTGCCGTCAGTTCCGGGATGTCCCGTCCGAGTTTGAATTTATTATGTTTACCGAATGGCACAAACTTAAACACTTAAACACACCTCTTCCAGCACAGTTACGTGAAACCGAAGCACACCTGCTACACCTGGTGTTGATCAAACGTATTGAAAAGACTTCATTCGACGAAACGGTTACAGGTTAACGTTGAAGTTACCATTGGAAATCTTCCGCCACCAGGAATATACGCCGTGCGAAAGCTATCCCTAATTTACCACTGGCTGGAATTATCGATTTTTCACCCAAACTCAACGCCTGCTACGGGGTGCAGCCGTCGTCGGTCTTTGCGAATTGAACGAAACCGAATGGCGGCGAAGAGAACCGAGCGCGACGGACGCGTTTGACATTTGTGCAAATTAAGGACATGCGCAGTTTGGTGCATCCGATCCGATGACGACGGCCGCCGTTGTTCGCCGTGACAATTTCTTTCCTTCACCATAGCCATAATAAACAAAACAAAGCGAAACGCAAACGCACACATACACACAGCAGTGGAGAAGGGAAACGGCGACCGAACCCCATCAAGCCGGCGTTGAAAATGGTTTGTTTACGTTACACACTACTATTTGAATGTGTCGGTGGACACATTGACCGTGTTTCATCATCAGTGCACACAGGTGCAGCGGTGAAAGAAAGGCTGCTAAATTGCTGAAAAGTGCTCGTTTGTTACCGCAACAAAAAATGTTCGCAGTTCACGCAGTTGGTGAGATAGAAACAGTTCCGTATCTTATCGAAGCAACCTGATGTTAGACATGGAACAGATCCAGCTTTCCAGTGGCATGTTTACCAGAACCTTTGAGCGAAGAGAAATCGTACTTGCGCTGCGTTCGTACCAATTATCCTTTGATTTCGTGTGTTAGTCCGCAGATAAGAACATCTTTCTAATGTGTTGTGTTATCTTTCAAATCTGCCAGGTATTGCAGTTTAAGAACAGAATGAAGATATGACATTTTATCGTATCGCAAACACTGATCAAAGTAAGCGACCTGTTGCTCGTTGCACTCAATAGTGTGCCATGTGGCATGGTAAGTTTGTTACATAACATAACAATATTATCTTCCCGAACCCCCAGTGGTAAGCTGCAGCTATACATTTCCTAGAGCCATTGCATTGCGTGCAGCAGCAAAAGGATTCCTGATGATTATGTTTTATCAACCTCATTCTGGACTATAGCACGCACACATCACTGATTACACACACACACACGCACACATAAGAGACGCTAATCAACACCGTGCAGTGGCGTTCGAAAACGTTGTCAACAGCAAACTGGGCACCTTCACAACCCCGATACAGCTGATAAGACAGTCCCCGCCAGCCGGCTATCGGCCATCGGGCCTGGCGATAAAGCGTCAACGTGGGACTCTCCTCCATGGGGGTAAAACCCGTGGGTGCAACGTCAGCCAGTATATTCGCGCTTTCCGTCCGCACCGCAAGTATGCCGCAGAAACGTGTCCGTTTTCGGGAGGATGAGCAGCAGGTTAGTAATCTGCACCGGCTCGGTGGCGGTGCCGTGTACGGTGCACTGTTGTTCGTGCTGGGCTGCGGGCTGGTGACGAATTACCTTGCCAACCGGCTCCCGCCGGCCCTGACGGTGGCAGATTTGGAGCGCACGCCGAACGCTTTCATCGCCGAGCGTGCTTGGGCGAGCCTGAAAGCGCTGAACGATATGGGCCCAAAGCCGGCCGGAAGCCAGGCGAACGAAGTGATGGCGTACGGGTTCCTGCAGAAGGAGGTACAGCGCATCGCAGCGGCCAAGCACGCGAATCAGGCGCTCGAGGTGGACAAACAGGTGGTGACCGGGGCGTTCAGTATCGCGCTGCTGAACCAATCGATGACGAGCATGTACCGGAATGTGCAGAACCTCGTGGTGCGGTTGGTGGGCCGTGAGCCGGAACACGCGTTACTACTGAACTGTCACTTCGATTCGGTCGCTAGCAGCCCCGGTGCGAGCGATGACGGTGCCAGCTGTGCGGTGATGCTGGAGGTGCTGCGTGTCATATCGCGTCAACCGGAGCGCACCCGGTACACGGTCGTGTTTCTGTTCAACGGTGCCGAAGAGACGATGCTCCAGGCGGCCCATGGTTTCATCACGCAACATCCGTGGGCGAAAGAGGTACGCGCCTTTCTGAACCTCGAATCGTCCGGTTCCGGGGGCAAGGAGGTGCTGTTCCAGGCCGGTCCCCATCACCCGTGGCTTATCCGAGCGTACGCACGCGCCATCCGCCATCCGTACGCGCACACCGTCGGCGAAGAGATCTTTCAGCTGGGCTTGATTCCGTCCGATACGGATTTCCGCATGTTCCGCGACTACGGCGAGGTACCCGGGATGGACTTTGCGCACATTGCGAACGGCTATCGGTACCACACGCGGTACGATTCGATGGATTACCTGTCGCTGGAAGTGTTGCAGCGCACCGGAGACAATGTGCTCGCATTGACCCGCGATTTGGCCGAGTGCGATGAGTTGAGCATGTCCCATCCACCCGTCGGGGAGACGGTATTCTTCGATTTTGTTGGACTAGCATTCGTGCACTATAGTGCGGCGGCCAGTCGTCTGATAAACGTGGTCGTGGCGCTGGTTTCGATTACCTTACCGTTGTTCGGATTCGCTCGGGCACGTTACGGCAGCGTGCTGCGGGAAGTGTTCTTTGGGTTGATCGGCACGGTGTTTGGGTTGATTTTTAGCATCATTTCCTGCACGACGATCGCACGACAGCTGGATTTCGTTGGCAAAACAATGTCCTGGTACACGAACACCTCCCTGATACTGGGGCTGTACTGCTGTCCGGCACTGTTGGCCCACTGCTTCGTGTATCTGTTCCTTACCACTTTCTACACCAACAGCAAGGTGAGCGTTTGTGATTGATCGTCTATGTTGGCAATCTGGAATTGGAACAATTGTGTTATAACGTTGTACTCGACATTGACAGAGCGATCTCTCCCTCGGCCAAATGACTCAAGCGCGTATGGTAGGCGTGAATGTGTTCTGGAGTCTGGTTACACTCGCTGCCACCGGAGCGGGCTATCGCAGCGGATACAT
The DNA here is from genome assembly GCA_000473445.2 of Anopheles farauti. Taxonomy (NCBI): domain Eukaryota; kingdom Metazoa; phylum Arthropoda; class Insecta; order Diptera; family Culicidae; genus Anopheles; species Anopheles farauti. Next base: position 26,215,722 of record KI915040.1, read on the forward strand.
TCCCATGGTGCTGCTGCTCTGCGCCATCGCATCCAGCACGCTGAACCTTATCCTCAGCGCGAGTCGAACGCTTCGTCGATGGATTTTCGTGCACACTCTCTGCCAGCTGCCGGCCCTACTGTGGGCAACCAATTTCTACAACGTCCTCGTCGAACTTTTCGTACCGATCACGGGTCGCTTCGGTGGATCGCGCAATCCGGAGGTGTTCATTTCCGTGCTGGCGGCATCCTGCACACTGCTGTGCTGCAGTTACTTTATCCCGTTCATCGGACAGCTGCGTAGTGCGATGAATTTTACCGCCAAACTTTCCGCCGTTACCGTGTGTGCGCTAGTGCTGGCCTGCCTAAGCCCGCTCGGGGTTCCGTACCGGGATGAAAGCGGCGGCTTGGCTTCACCAACGCCTCAACGACAATACGTTACGGTAAGAAACACATGCCAAATGGTGCTCTAAGGGTTTTCGAGCGGGGTTGAAATAACGCACGGTGTATTTTTCAAACTATCAGCATACTTTACGAGTATTCCACGATGAAGTCGGACTGTTCAAAGCATCCGACTCGGGGTACTTCTTCCAAGAGATGGACAGAAACACGCGGGCCACGATCGAGGAGTATGTGCTGCAACCGGGCGAATCGCTAACGCCTATGCGACAGATGACCTCCTGCCAGCAGGAGCTGTTCTGTGCGCTACCGTTTTACTCGCTGTGGCATCAGATGCGGTTCAAGTAAGTAAAATTCCCACTTCCACACAAAAGAATGCTCATTTTTTATCCTTCACTGTGGTTCATTTCATCTTCCCACAGCAACTATTGGCTTCCCGGACCCGAACCGAGCGTTGATAATATGGTCACAATGGCTTATCTCGGTACGGAGCAGCTCGATACCAACACCAAGCGTCTGTTGTTCTCGATGGATGGAAGCATACAATCGTCTATCGTGATCGGACCGAAGGAGGGCGTGCAGCTGGTCGGTTGGACACTGTTGGATCACGTTCCACCCCCGGCAAAGTTTGGCGGCCGGGAGGGCCACTTCGTTTTCATCACGCACGGTCTACCGGGAAAGGCGTGGAATGTGTCGCTGGATTTGCGGTACGACCAACCGAAGGAAACCGGTGAGATGGTCGATATTGTGGTGACGACCAAGTTTTGGGAATATCATCATATGCACACAGCTGATTTTGAGCAGCTGCTCGCAAAGTTTCCCTCCTGGGCCCACGTTGTCCCATCGGTGTCGGTTGTTACCCTGTTTCCGCTCTGAAAGCGATCACCGTTACGTTGTTCGTTCGATTATGTAAATTTTACTCATGCGTTCAATAAACCACTGTTGATTTGCTCCACATCCCAGGGTAGGGGTGCGGATGGGCTATGGCACTTGACAGGGTTAAAATTTACGTTCTGCATTTGGTATAAACCGGAGAAGAGACAAAAAAGTAACATTACTCACCGGCCTGCTTTTTCCTACTTCCACCGTCGCCGTCGTTGGTCGTCGAGTACGATGCCAGGGAGCAGTAACTTTCCCGGCGCGTTAATCCTTCGCGGATGGACGCCAGCGAGGGCGATTTGCTGATCGGGGTGCTCGATAGAGATTCCTCCTCGCTCGGATTTCTAAACAAAAGCCTATCACTGGCCATCTTGCCTACGTAGATGTTGTTATGATTTGTTACACACCACACAAACACTCACGCACATAGCACAGAACCCCTGTTGATAAGAAGGCTCTTATCCAAACAAAGCACCAATTAGCAACACTATCTCCTAAAATTTATCTCCTCATTGCTCCATATTTATCCACTGGAAAGATTCCTTTTCACCTTTGCACCGTTTGCACACTTAGAATTTGGATTTCCCGCACACCATTCACAATTTTGATGATGTTTATCTCTACTCCACAGCAACTAATTCCACTAAAAGCACACCCGTTTATGCAAGCACTTATCAACGAATGAAGCAAAGGCTTACTGAAGACCAAAGCATGCAAATCAGCTGAGTTGCTTGCTTGAGTATCAATCAGGGGACTCTGTGCCTTGCTTGGTATTATAATTTAAGCTGAAGAAAAAGTCTATGAATACTGGTAAAGATTTTTCTCGCCCAGATGTTACCGTAAATAAATAAAAACACAGACACTTGTCAGATTCTCAAACAATTCGCACCCAAAGTCAATAGAGAACCCGGACCATGTAACCAAGGTTGTTACAGCTACAGGCTCATGATTTGGAGTAGAATATTTCGTTTAAAAGTTTGGAGTTATCAAAAAAGCCATCAGAACACGCTTAATATTGCTCAGAAATAAACCATGAATGCAATAAAACTTGGTTTGTATCGAAGCATATCTTTGAAAACCATTGAGAAAAACAATCTAAAACCCACAAAAAACATATGGCTGTCTGTTCTGTCAGACGTTGAGCGAGTTTAACGCCAGATGCGGTCGACTTGCGAACTTCTTTCACCCATTCTTGACTATTCAGCTCAGCCAATCGCGAGACGTGACGGGGAAAATGATTTCGAGCAGCGTCTCGCATCTCGCTCGCACGATTCGAGCTGCCTATCCTCGCCGGCGATCCAAATGGCCGTTTGTTCGAGATTCGGAGATTGTGCATCTCTTTCTGGGGCGTTTTCGGCGCATTTCGCTGCACACTGGGCCGAAACGCGGCGCCGGCGACCACATTTGGGCGGAACATTTTGAGATTTCTGAGCAATCTGGGTAGCGATAAAGAACGAACTGGTGGTTATTTTATGAACGTTGGAGAGCCTAAACACATTTTGCGACGCCGAGGAGCCGCGAATGTGGAGCAAGCGGTGAGCTGCTTGCATATACACCATTTTGATGGTGTATTCTAGATGTGTTTTTGAACAAGCTCTTGAGATGCTATTGTTATACGTTACAGTTGCACGTTAACCGTTTGTGGTTCTTTTCGTCGCCATCGGGTACGGTATGAAAGACGTTGGCCGACGATGACGATATCTCTGGCGATAAGTTACAACGGTTTTAACTTCAACGGCATGCGAATGGCGCCAAATTCAACCGCATTGGCAATCGCCGTGGTAAGCTTGTTGTCCTAGAGTTCTTCGTTTGGAATTTTGCCGTCCGTCGTGCTCACTGTGCAGTAAAAATGACCATGGCCGCGTCGCGTGTCAAAAACTCCCATCGTGCGGCTGATTCGGACTCGAGCAGTTCGTCTCGCATCTCGCTCGCGCAATTCGAGCTGCCTATCCTCGCCGGCGATCCAAATGGACGTTTGTTAGAAATTCGGAAATTGTGCATCTCTGTCGCGCGATGCTTCGAAAAACCGGGCCTCACTATGGAATTAGGGCCGCCATGGCCAAATTCGGCAGGTTCCCGGCTTGAACGTTTCTGACCATGGTGCACATTGCAGTGCCGACTGTGCCAAGAAGAAACTCTATACATCTGCGCGGTTGTCGCAGGACAAGTACAACCGCGAGTGCAAAGCTCGCTCCGCAACATACTAAATCCTAAATTTTTGATTTTTGATTCTATTTTTCCATTCGATATTTCCTTGTTGAAAAGACAGATTATGTAGGGATTGTTCAGTCACTGTAAAATTTATTAGTATTTTGTAATTCTCTCGTATCAGCCTTCATTTTTCCTGTTGCTTTCTTCATCGGTCTTTTATCCTTGATTTTTAACGGATTACTATGGGGGTTTTTCGGGTATACCGTGGGGACTGACTGGGTCTACGCCATATCATAAACATTGCATAGCAAAAAGGTCCAAATAATCGATCGCTTAGGAACAAGTTGTTTAATGATCATTCGTACCGCAGCAAGTGTACCAGCTTTCGGAAAGTCGAGCGAAGTACTTTAATATTTCTTGTAAATATAATAAACGAAGTTAGAACATGTTTTGCAAAGACAGCAATCACTTCAATTTAATTACAAATTCTCATAACATTTGCTGTTTGACATCAATAAACAAATATTTGTCCAAGATTTGCTAAAAATCGTCGTGATGAAAACAAGCAGTTCGGCATGTTTCAATAAAAAAGAAACTAGTTTCTCACAAATTTCAATCAGGATTTATTATGAATTATTAAAACGTTCTATAAACTAAACAATTTATTTTTGGTTACTATTACACCTTCAGTAACGTTGTTTTGTACTTCATTGAGTTCTGAATTTTCGTAAATATTCAATGTTGCGTAATATTATAATCTCTTTCTTCAAGATGAGATGAATATAAAATTAGAACCACCTCTAAGGTTCTTGGTTTATAAACAGTCTACAAATAGTTTAGTTTTATTTAACACGATTGGTGTAAACAAAAGCTATTCTTTGTTGTATTAATCAAATGGTCTAAAAAAATCTTTGTTATAAAAATCAGTATATTTTAGTAAATATTTCCGACATTACAGATTGCTGAAGGAAAAACATTCTGGTAAATGTAAAAGAAAATAAATGTAAAAGTAAAAGTAAATGAATCTGAAAAGCATTCGCACCTATTACTACATATTTACCAGCTAAATCCTCGGAAAATTCCCGGAAGTAATATTGTCAATTTTCGATGGAATCTGGGCCAGTACAGATTCCTTAATTACAAGATCTTCTCCGGAGACTTGCTCCCGTAGCAAAACTAATTGGATTGTTTCAAAACCTACCGTATCGGCAATGCGCCATTGGTGTGTTGCACGCTAGGACCAGGAATTTTGGTTGGGTAGCGTTGATTGAACCTATCCTGGAGTGCCCTTCGCAATGTGATATTTCTTCATTAAAAATGCATACCAAGCATCACATTACGAAAGTTAGAAAAAGAAGAGCGAGAGTGAGAGAGGCTGAGATATCGAGTTTTCAAATCGAACCGGGATCTATTAGATCCAGTAAACTATAGCACTACTGAGCAGGAATCTGTCAACCTGGATTAGGGTTATAAACCTTCGGTAGGGAAGGGTGTTAGTGGAAGATCGACGAACAATGTTCATAGGTATGATTAGTATCGTGAGCTTATCATAAATTAAATGTTTTGAAATACAAAATCGCTGAAAAATTAGTAAAATGTAAGTGGAGCATGAATAAAATTGCTATGACAAACTGAAAGTGATGATGAAGGTTATACGATAACGAATGTATTTAATCTCATATTTAAATACATTCATTATAGTATAACCTTTATAGATATATGAACGTCTAAAATATAATTTATAATGAATTGCAAAAAAGAACATGATGCTTTTTCTATTTTTGGTTAAAAACCAAATTCGGAAATATTGTTGATGTACAGATGTTTTACTTACCAGTGGGTACATAGACTTTTAAAAGTAATTCGTTCATTTAAAAATGTATTTTATAGCGTGTGTTGTGTAAATTATAGCGTGTGCTTTTATCGGACTGGTTAACTGAATTTATTATGAAACTGTTACTACAAACGATTGCATCAACAGTGCTTTGTACTGCAGCGAATATTTCAACATTTCACTGAACATAATCTAGACATACGATGATTTACTACGTCCAATTACTGTAACACATGCCGTTAACATTCCCGCAACTAAAATGAAAAACTATTCCACCGCTCCATACGGAAAGCAAATGCCGGAAACCGGAATGTAAGCACTGTTGAACTCATTTCCACAAACTTTCTCTCTCTCTCTCTCTGTCTGGGTCATTCGCTCTAAAAAAAAAAAATATTTCATTCAAATATGTATGTTTAGCAAAAATAAATGAAAGCGAAGGGTGCCAGCTATTTGTCGCCTTGGTGATTATGACGTAGTACGGATGAGGTTTTGCACCGGAAACCCTCGAGGGAAAACTACGAACTCCACGTTATGGGACACTTTTGGGATTGGTTCCCGCGTCACTCCTGCTTGTTCATCTCGGGTGTCTGCCCACCCACGCAAAAATGATGCCCAGAAGGCCACGACGGTGTGCTAAAAATAAACTTCCAACTCATACACACACACACACACACACACACACACACACACACACACACACACACACACACACACACACACACACACAGAAACTTGCTCCCGAACTACTTGCGCCTGCCGGAGCGAGAGATGTTTGATAGGAAAAGGGGATTTTCTCATCCCCGTGGGATGCAAAAGTTTTCTTGTTTCGACATTGCTAGCTTTGGCGGTTGGTGGTGGTTGTTGCGTTTTAGCAACTCTCCCAATGCTCGCGCAATGGGTCGCCGGTTCGATTCAACCGAGTGCATATCGTAGCTGGCATTTCCCACATTCCGCGGCCAAATGTGCTTCCGATCAGGAGCATAGGCTTTGCGTGGGTTTGCCATGGATGGAACCCGCCTCCGAGCTTCGCGAATCTCAGGCACGCGTACAAAACACACACACACACACACACACACACGCACACATAGCTCGTTTTCTCCGCAATTGCGGCCAAGAACAAAAACGAATGCTTTTATATGTCGTCAGCGATGCAGTTGCAGCGGTGCATTGGGAAACGGGATGGAATGGGAACCAACATAAACAAAAAAAAGACTCTCGGGCTTGCCGGCATTCCAGCGCGTCGTGGTTAGCAACATGGAAGAGTTAGTTCCGCATACTTTGGTGCGGGCGGGGTGGGCCGGCTGGACTGGCTGGGGACCCGGCTGGTGTGTTTTTACATACTTTGTTTGCTTCCTTGATTCCGGTATCACTGTTGAACATTCGTCTCAAGGGATGGCGAAGGATCCTGCATGCCTACCCGTGCCACCGGAACTAAGAAGGCGAAGAATTTAATTAATTACAATCTCCACGCTGGCAAATTGTTGGTCCATGGTTTTGTTGATATCGCTGATGTAACAGGGCGTAAATAGGTTCCTTGAGGGTGCTGCCGTTGGGGAAGGAATTTGGCCCATTTGTTATGTTGTTAGCGCGCGAAGGATGCTCAAGCGTTCAAGGTTTGAAGGCGACTCGCCGTGTCGGACCATGCGGAGACTCCCTTCCCTGTCTGCAATGTGCATCAATAGGGCTGAATCTAATTACTTTAGCGGTGAGTGATAACTTCGCTGCTAAGATATAAATCATATTTTGGATCATATTTATCAGGTGCTATTATTGTGACGGATCTACGGTTCGTGGCTAACAGTGTAGCAAAACAGGTGCATGTTTTTCACTGACTCTTTTGCGAAATGAGCCTCCCTGGATTTTGAGACGCCGTTGGAGTTGTGTGAAAACTGGCGTCGTTAATTCTAAAGGATTTGATAAATACACTCCGAGGAAAATTGACCGTTTATCTTAGGAAAACGATGTAACACCAACACACATCAGCAAAGGTAACGAGCGCGTTTATAAGTCAAGTACAGAGGTTAATGAAAAAAGACTTAGCCTTTTCGGAAATATTATAGCAAACTTTTGACTAATTTGTTCATACAGTCGTACGTATAACGATAAAAAATCACATCCTCAAATAATATTTATTTATTTATTTATTTAATTAGAGAATAAACGGCCTGGCCGTATTGCTAATAACTATACTTAAAACTAAACAATGGTTACAAATGGGCATTTCCTCCACATTACACATAACAGCACCTTATCCCGAGTGGGCTCGGTTGATTTTTATGGCTAGTTTGTATGCTTGTTTGCTTTTTTTTTGTTTCCATCGTTTGTCATCATTATAGTCGTCCAGTCCAGTCGTGTTGCGTGTACTTTTGTAGTTTTTGGCACTGTTTCGTGATGATGACGGCTTCTGTATGGGATAAAAGCAAAGCGAAGTGAGTACATTGGTACTACCGGTGATTCACCACGCGGAA